>JAQGBS010001965.1:0-14141 GCA_034698545.1 Acrobeloides obliquus
TATATTCCATCCATCTACCCAGTGAAATAAATACCAACAACATGGGAGGTACATCGAAAAAAGTCATGGGGCTAAAATTCCAACTTCGAAAAATGGCTATCAACATCACAACAACGGAATAAATGTATGCAACGGAAGTGGCTAAGACAATCAAGACATCCATATTGACGGTCCGATGTTTGATGGCTTTCCAACTTTGGACATAGAAATAGTGTCCGCGAATGAACTAAAAGGGATAAATTTTGATGGTATTTGAACGCAACAATTTTTTAATTTTTAGACACAATCGAATATCTTGTAGCGACTCCCCCAGAAATCGGAAAACAAAAATTTTCCACATGCCTCTCCTACCCACAGTAGCGTAGCCAGGCTCAGGCACATTTGGGGGGACGAACCACCTATCCCCGTTCCAGAAATCTAAAAAAGAAAAAATTCTCCCTTGATCCCCCCATGATTTTTTCAAAATCCTGATTTTTCAAAAAAATGTTCATAATTTGATTTTTACACCAAAAATTGTATTTTGGGAGCATTTGTTAAGCTTAAAACAAACTTTTCGAGAAAGCCGAGCTTTAGGTGTCACAAAAATTTTGTAAGAATACTTATTTTGATAATGAATTTGATTGATTTCTAGAAAGATTCGTTCAAAATCTCTTTTACCAAAGTTGTAGAGCTTGATTTCTTCTACAATTTTCTTAAAGGTTACTTTTGATGAAAATCGATAGAAAAACGAGAGAATCGCACGAAAAAGTAATAACCCTTAAAAAATTTTGTGACACGTTTCGTGACATAAAGCTCTGTTTGCTTAAAAAAGGTATTTTAAAAACATTAATTTTTCAACAAAAAAATTTTCGCCAGCTTCGCCATTTTTGCCTAAACGCATGGAACTATCAAAAATTTTCACCACGCGGATGCCAAATAACAAAAAAATTTTTGGTTGTGATATTTTTGTGACAATCGAACCGATGCGGCAAATTTTTCATTCTGTTTTTTAAAACATTTGTATGTGATTTTTTTGTGCACCTGAACCGGAGTAGCCAACAAGAACAAAATCGCATTGTCCAAAGATAAAGCCTTCACAAAAATAGGCGTCTGCTTTTCTGGATGCATATGTGTATAGATAATCCAATGAAAAAATATCATCACCATCATAACCGGGACTCCAAAAGTTAATGAAACTAAAAATGAAGTTCTCCATTTTAAAATTTCCTCAGCGTGGCCAAGTTGTTTGAGTCGATTCTCATGTGAGGCGAGCTCGGCGGTATAGCCCAAGTCCTGAATCCGTTCAATAATATCTCTATGCCCAATAATAGTGGGAGAAAATTCCACCATAGCTGATGATGTCGTCAATGCTATACTACATGATTGAACATCTTGTAGCGACATAACATGACTCTCTATCCTACCTACGCAAGAAGCGCAGGTCATGCCACTGATCTAAAAATTGCAATTATGCAAGTTTCATCCTCCTCACTCACTAATAAATCAATCTTCGAGTTCCCATCGATGGTATCTACCAAAATTTTAGACGGATACCCCAAAGATGATATCGCATCCCAAATTTTTGCCGCTGATATCATATCACTATCATATACTATATCTGCTTTGGAAAACATTATAGCCACCACAATTGATTTCACTCCTAAAAATTCGGAATTAATATCTAAATAAATTTTTGGGGATATAACTAGCGTTGCCAGAATACCCTAAAGGATCCCCCCCTAAAATTTCGACTTTATGTTAGGTGGGTTCAGGAAAATTTTTGGTACCAAAAATTTTGACAACTAAAAATGGGAGTATCTCACTTCACTCACTGGACAGTTCATCAACCAAGGACAATTCACCCACCATAGATACTTCAACTACTGGACAGTTCATCCACCATAGACACTTCACCCACCATGGACACTTCACCCACCATACATATTTCATCCATTGGACACTTCACCCACCGGACAGTTCATCCACCATAAATACTTCCCCCACTCTAGACACTTCACCCACTGGACAGTTCATCATGGTCTTGAAAAGGTGAATGAACTGTCCGGTGGGTGAATTGTCCATTGTGGATGAACTGTCCAGTAGGTGAAGTCCAATGGATGAAGTGTTTATGTTGGATGAACTGTGCAGTGGGTAAAGTGTCTATGGTGGATGAACTGTCCATTAAGTGAAGTGTCCTTGATGGGTGAACTGTACAGTGGATGAAGTGAGATACCACCCTAAAAATAGGTCCAAAAAAAGGTTTACATCCCTGCTCCCTTGCGTACGCCTCCAACTATTACATGAAAAATTAGAGGTTGCAATTTTTCAGTTGGGGTTGCAAAACCTAGTTGAAATTGCAACTTGTAACCTAATGGTTTCAATCTGGCAACCCTTGATAGAATTTATGGGGATAAAAATTTTGTGTATAATTTCTTTGAATATATTTTTTTAAATCACCTTGCAATTGAGATATACTCTTTTCTATCGAAGCAGCACAGGCGGAACTAGCCATTTTACCAACAGATAGCACACATTTTTTAAAATGGATTTTCTTATCTTTGGCATGATCGCTACTATGGAAGAGCATTGGACCAACGATAGAATCGTTTTCGGCTCGAAAAATTTCATTAGCTCCTTCAGGTTCATAGAGAACATCTTTTGTACTGACAAGAGAAGCATTAAATTTCATGTCATTAACACTAATTATAGCTTCGACTACTTGTTCAGCTCTCCATTTTTGAGGATCGTAGATTACCCAGGCTAAAAAATTCAAAATGGAAGAAAGAAAAATAATTTTTACCTTTCTTTTCAGCTAGTGAAACTTTGATACTAAGAATCCCAGGTCTTGTTTTAATATTTCCTTCAATCCTCGCAACACATGAATGACATGTCATTCCATTAATATATACAATCGCCTCGTTTTGGAAGATAGAAGCTTTGTGTTTATCCGAAGCAAGTCCATTTTCAACACAAACTTCTGCATAATCCATTTATTGCTCAAAAAATTAGTCAAAAATCGAGATCTTAGCTAAATATCAACGACCTGCAAATATTTGAAATGGAAGGAGGAGGAAGCTAAATTTTTTTAAATAAAATCCATCGAAAATTTTAAAGCAAAAACAGCGGCACAAAATAATTCATAAATCGCTCGGAGTGTCGCTCGTTGATTCCCTTCTTCTACCCTTCAGCGCGTTAGCTCTTGGCTCCCGGTACTAACTCATAAAATGGTCAGAAGTTTCTGCCATTTATAGTTAAAATCAGAATCATTTTATATATTTTTTTATGCATAGGAGGAGTCCCTTCCACACATGATGCTTAACACATTTATCTTCCAAAAAACGTCTATAATGATAAGAAAAACGCAAGTACTCTCGGAAAGAGCTCTGAAACAATCGAATATTGCCTTGTAAGCTAAAAATGATATCAGCGGTAATCATAAAACTCCGAAATAGAAATAATAAAAAAATGCGTAGGATGAGCCCTTCCTCACATGATGCTTAACACATTTATCTTCCAAAAAACATCTAGAATGATAAGAAAAACGCAAGTACTTTCGGAAAGAGTTACGAAACAATCGAATATTATTGGAACAGTGGTCTAATTTAATATTAAAAAATCGGAAAAAAGTTTTCGCGTTGAATTGCAGTTCTACCCTGATTTTCAGAATCAAACTTAATTTTTCATGCATCGAAAATATGCTATAATGTTATGCTCCCTTTAAGAAAAATGACATGGGTGGGTAGAATATAGACCCCCTCCCTCCCTAAGTGTCTGCGGCCAAGGCAAAAACTTTTATTGGACCGATTCAAAGAAAAAAGTTTTATAGTCCTTTCCAACCAGAGGAGGGAAAGAAGTTGAAACCATATGACGTGTGGACAGAGAAGCCGATCGTCCGATCTGGCAAGTTAAGCAACGTTGAGACCGCCAGGTTCGATCCCGACAGACTTTTTATTTCAAAATTTTTTTTATTTTCAGGAAGCAAAAATTGTTTGCTCCAGAAAAACAAAATTTTTTTGGCAAATCCAAAGTTTGGCTTATCGGGATGAACCTGGAGTTCTCAATATTGCTTAACTTACCATATCAGACGGCTTCTCTGGCCACTGCGCCATTTGGTCTCAACTTTTTTCCTCCACTGGTTGAAACCAGTGATAGTCATGTGTACGATTTTTTTGTATGTGTACAGGGTGCGGCAAAAGTTTCCGTGATTTTTCCCGTGAAAGTTGTCTCTAAAAAATCATGGGAGCTTTTGCCGCACTCTGTAGTGTATGTGTAGTACACGTACACAACGAAAAATTTTCAAATGTGTGCGTGTAGATACACGTACACGCGTGTAGATACACGTACACGCGTGTACACATACACAAACATATACACACGTGTACGTGTACAAAAACTGAAAATTTTTAATTTTAATGTAATAAACATTTACAACAAGAAAATGAATAAAAATCACTAAATTGACGTTTCTACACGTACACAGTAAAAAGACAAATGTGTACACGGGACTATCACTGGCTGAAACAGACTATAAAGGAATTTCACCCCATAAAATTGGACGTAGAATTTTTCCTTTATTTTTCTTATGTTGTGATCCTCTAGCGTGCGGATCACAAACTAAGGCTCACTTCAAGACTTTTCCAATGCGACCCCAGACGTTCTCCGCCTTTTTATAGTGCGGACCCTAAAATAGCGCGGATTCTAAAAAAGACATTGTGTATCGACATGAAAACCATATCATATACATAATATATGTAAAATATTTCAGTCTTATCATGCATCGTCGATCAGTTGATCGACGATGCATGATAAGACTGACAATGCATTATGATATGACTGACACAGTGATGTGTCAGTCATATCATGCAGCATGCATCGTCGATCAACTGATCGACGATGCACGATATGACTGACAACCAGAAAAAAATCGATAAGAATTTTTACCACTTTTTGTTTCTAGTCTAGTTGAGTGAAATTCGATTTATGACCAAAATTACATGATATTTGATTTTAAATTAAAAATTGGAATTTTTCGTTTTATTTCATCATTTGTAAAAATAAAGAAGAACGAAGTTTGACCGTTTATTTTAAAGATGGTAATTTTTTCTTGCATCGTACTTTATTAAAATGTTTGTTTGTTTGTGTGCACGGAAGATCTCGGGAATGTTAGCTATAAACTCTCAACGCTAAAATAAAAGCTGTAGGGGTGATTGAGAGAAGGCAATTGACACCAAAATCATCGAAATCGGAGACAAAAATTTTCACTTATTACCTCTTTGATGATGGGTGAAAAATTCGAATTTTCCCAAATGTAAAGGTTTTAACTTTCTTCGAAAAAATGTTAAAATTTGTACATTTTGCAGCTCGGAGTTACAATCACCCATCCGAGCGCGTTGTCCAAAAATCGAATTTTGGCAATAAATTTGAATTCTGAATAAAAAATCGGCTGATTTTTGTACTCCGGTGTTTTCGGGTATGGAGAACACAAATCCGAAGGAATTTTTCAATTTTGACCACAGGGAAAAATAGCTTTTAGGTACACGTAAATTTTATGTATACGTAAAATACTCCCTATGTAAAATCTCAGAATATAACGGGTACCCAAAATGATGCATATTCGGGTACTCTAAATAACGTATAGCCGTTGGTCGAATTTTTGTGTGATTGTTCTCAAAATTCTATTGTTTCCGAGAGACCAATTTTACTGATATCAGTAATTACTGATTTGATATCATGTGAAATAAGACAGGGACGCCAAGTCAAACAAATAAAAATAAAGACTTCCGTCTCAAGAAATAAGATTTCTCACTAGTCAGCAAAAAATTAGGGCAATTAAAAAATCTAATTTTAATAGAAATTCTTATTCTTCTGAACAAAAAAAACAACAAATCAAGTTAATCAGATTGATATTTTTCCTAACTTGAAACTTTAATAGTTCACGATCTTTTAGAATCAATTTATACATTTCCGAACAATCAACATCAAAATTCATCAGAACTTGGGCAAGATTTTTGATTGTATTCACTGTTAATAAGTTTCTTTCCTTAGTCAATTGAGCACCAATCATTGAACACACAAAGGAATTCGATACGAGAATTGATAAAATTAAGCTGACCAATTTGTAGAGACGAGGAAGCAATTCGTTTTGAAAATCTTCATTTCTTTTCTGAAATTTCATTGTCGAAAATTTCTGAATATTTGTTCGAGAATTGGATTGAGTTGAGAAACTTCGTCGAAAAGTTCATCCTCTGCTGCAAATTTCTTGAATTCGTTATTATTTGAAGCATCAATCAAAACTGAGTATAGCTGGCTTCTCAATTCTTCACGAAGTTTTTTAATGGAATACGATGCTAAAGCACCTAAAAAGAAACTGAATCAGACACTAAAAGAAAGAACAAACCTATGATTATTGCTGCGGTCTTACTTCTAGCCGATGAAAATTTTTTGGCAATTTGAGAATCAGGAAATATAGTCTTGAAAAATCCTTTCAAAAATACGCAATTGGTTGACTTAAACGAATGGTGATGAATCGCTACGTGGAATGCTCAGACACCTTTAGCTGCAATAACTTTTTCATCAATTGGTGAAGGTTTCAAAAGATTTGGCAGAAAATGTAACAACGCTTTGGTCGATGCACTAGCTTTAACAGAATCTAGATGTTTCGGTTTCTTTTGGTGAGTGGAAATAACAGCTTTCCCATTGAAGTAATGTTTATTTCATCATTGCATGGAATGCAATGACTCCCGTCACTAATATTTATATGACCCTAATAGAGAAAAATGGTGACCATCCATATATCATGAAAATTTTTTTAAACAAATTCAATAAAAGCCAAAAATTTTGACCATATACGCTTCTCCAAAATTCTTCGAACACTCTATATCATATCATACTACATTAAACGTGTAATGTCTGTGTGGTTCTTTGTACAGACGATCTCGGGAAATCTTGATTTAAAATATCAGCGCTAGAACAAAAGTTGTAAGGAACTATGAGAGAAGACGATTGACACCAAAATCATCGAAATCGAAGACAAAAAATTTTATATATAGGGGTATTTTACGTATACGTATAAAAAAAACAATTTATAAACCGCTCAGAGTGTCACTCGGATATTCCCTTCTTCTCTTCTACATCACATTAGTGCTCAGCTCCCGATATTAACTGATAAAACGGTCAAAAGTTTCTGACATTTATAATTAAATCAGAATCATTTTATATATATTTATTTTTAGGAAGAACTCCTTCTTTGCATGACAACTGGAAAATGAAGTATCTCCTTTTTAGGTATTATCGAAGATGTGTTATCATGAGTTAATGTTTCTTATTAGTGAACCAAAATTACATAATTCTTTTTATTTTTGTTGGATAGGGTAATTCTTGCGTAGGAGTCACTTGTGAATATTCATATGAAGAAATATTGATTAAACAAATTTATCTTCTAAAAAAACGTCCAGAATGATAAGAAAAAACGCAAGTAATTTCGGAAAGATTTCTGAAACAATCGAATATTTCCTTGTAATCTAAAAATGATATCAGCAGTAATCATAAGATTCCCAATTCGAAAAAATAAGAACAAAAATTGAAGTATAAGAAATATATTTTCAGACGTGGTATATGTTTGGACCACCGTAAGGGGTCTCTATGTAGGGAGAGGGAGGCACTTCTTAGGTTAAAAGTGAAAAATAGCTTTGGCATCGTGTTCCCCATGCCAAAAAATCTCTGTGTACAAAAACGTTTAATTTTAGGCATGTTCTTCAGCTGTGTACTGGTTTTCATGATGGGTATGTGTTTTGAAGGAATTAATTTTTTGCGTCGGCGAGTTGAAGTTAGCAAGTCCCAGTCATTGCCGTCAACTAAATCCATGACATTTTATGCCACGATAGAGACTTTTTCGACACCTACCACAATGTAAGATCTAGAAAAATTGTATTTCTAAAAAGAGTGAAAATTTTTTGGCATACCACAAGGATTTCAAATTCTTTTAAATAATATATAAATTTGCTTTTCTAGGCGTTATATGGATAAGCGACATCATTTGATCCAAACTTCATTGTTTGGTCTTCAAATCATAGTTAAATATCTGCTCATGTTTGTCTTTGTGACATCTTCCTTTTGGCTAGGTTTGGCTGTCACACTGGGCACTGCTTTTGGCTATTATCTATTTGACTCGAATATTTTTTAAAAAGAAATCTCATTTGACATTAATTGATGCTCTATCGTGTTGTAGATAAATACAAAGTGGGTAAAAACGTTAGTCCCCTCATTAATATTCATAAGGAATTTCTTCATAATATAACCCTTCAAATCGAAATTTTTTTTAAAAAGAAATCTCATTTGAAAATTTCTTAAAGAGGGCGTAACGTTTATAGCCTATTCTCGAAAAATCGAAAAAAATTTTTATGATTTTCTTCTAAAAATCGACTTTTTAGAGTAATTTCCAGGTGAAAAATCGATTGCGCGCATTTTTGAATCATGAAAAATTTTGTTTACCCTGAAAATCAGGGTAGAACAGCATTTCAACGCAAAATTTTTTTCTGAACCGATGGAGGCGTAACATTTATGGCGTATTTTTTAGCGTATTCTCGAAAAAAACGCAAAAATTTTTTTTCTAAAAAGAATCTTTCTAGACCTAATTTTATTCGGAGAATCGATTGCGCGCATTATCAAAGTGTAAAAACACTTTCTTGACTCTGATTCAGGGAAAAAGTTCATTTTTTGAACCAAAAACTGCCATTCTCGATGTCTAGACGTCGTTTTCATGTGTCGAAAATGTGTGCATAAGATTACGAATGAAATGGTGCTTTCCAGGAAAAAACATTTCAAATTTTTGCAAAAAGTGCGATAAAAATTTTTTTAGGCTGCGTTCAAGCATGTCAAAAAATTTAATATCATAAAATCGGAAAAAATTTTCGCGTTGAAACGCAGTTTTACCCTGATTTTCAGGGTCAAACTTAATTTTTCTTGTATCGAAAATGCGCGTAATCGATTTTTTCGCCTAGAAATTACCCTAAAAAGTCGGTTTTTAGAAGAAAATCGAAAATTTTTTTTCGAGAATAGACTATAAATGTTAAGCCGCCTTTAAAAAATTTTTGTTTGAAGAAAAGCTTTATAAAAATTAATGAGGGATCAACTTTTTTCGACCCACCCATTATTTCTATTTACATAAAATTATCATTGACTAACTTATTTTAATTTTATAAAGGGATTGTTAGATCCAAATTTTTTAGTTTTAAATTTTTAAAAAGGTTATAGAAATTTATAAGGAAAAGAAGGCCAATATGGATATGCCAATGATGAAGATGTACTTTCATTTTCGTATAAACGAATATATTTTATTTAAAGAATGGCATCCCACTTCAATTACAGGTAAACATTAATTTATCCGGATTTATTTTGCCATATCCCCCAAAAATTATTCCATTCGTTAAAAAAAGTCATAATTTATTAGGTCTTTGCATAAGTATCCAGCATTTTTTCAGATTACAGGTGAACAAAAAAACTGTACTTTTGTGTTTTTTGGCGAAAATTTTTTGAAAAAAAGATTTTTTTCGTTACGGCCTCTCGTTACGAGCTTCTCGTTATAGAACCCTACAGAAAATTCAATAATTAAAACGAATGATCATCTATCAGTACATTTAACTTCAGACGCATAAAAAGTTTTTGTAATGAGCAGGTACTATAACGAGCGGTTTCTGTAACGAGAAGCCATAACGAGTGGCTGTGATTTAAAAAAGTGAAAATTTAGTGGCAGTATAACTTTTCGTACAATTGTGAATCGTATGAACTTTTCGTACGGTACTTTTCGTACGAACCTTTCGTACGAACTTTTTGTTGTCTGATTATCAATAAAATCCGTTTTGGTTTAAATTTTTCGTGCCAATAAACGGATTTGATAATCAGGCAACGATCGTACGAAAAGTACCATGCGAAAAGTACCATACGAAAAGTACCGTACGAAAAGTTCGTACGAAAAGTACCTTACGAAAAGTTATACTGCTAATTTAGTTAATTTAACATTTTTGTGCGCTAAAATCAAATAAATTATAACAAATCGACGATTCGCGCCTTCAATGACACAGCCCAAATACGATATGTTTGCCTGAATTTGACCCTTTTGTGGCGACGTCGACCTGCCCCTGTTAACTGTGACCTTCTGTATATATAACCTTTGAAATTTTATTATCAATTTTTGAGGATATATCTTTTCTTTCATTGGTGTTGCATTTATTGCCATTGTGTATGAAAGTATTCGATACGCTCGTGCGAGTTTATTCAGATATGTAAAAGAAAAACAAGTACTTGATTGTGGTATGCAAGTAAATCATGAAATTTTCCACGAATCTCCGTAAGTTTATTAATATAAGATCTTTTAAACACCTCTAATGCATTTTCCAGCATGAATTTTTCTCAATTTTTTATTTTGAAAAATAGATATTTGTCTTAAAATTTTTGTCAAATTAAAAAATGGTTTAAAATCCAAAATAAACAGACTGTATCATAAGTTTCAAGTTTTAATAAGAAAATTTTGAAAAAACTCATTTTCAAAAAATTTGTTGGCACTCAGAAAATTGGTTTTTAGGTCCTGTGTATATGTTATGATTTCACCTTAAAGCAAAAAATATAAAGCATAAGGGTCCTCTTATGGTTTTTCGTGCCTTCGACTTGAACATGCAGGGGGGAAGTCGGAACTAGTGTCGATTAGGTATCCCATTGAGTTTGAAATTTTCGAAAAATTTTTTTTCTCATCATCTGGAATTGACCTCTCTAGGGGTAATTTTATGCGAGGAATCCAAATTTCACATTCCGAGACCTGAGAATCTTTCCCTGGATCAAGAAAAGGCTATTTATATGACGTATGGCATGTAGTCTCTTATCCCAACGACCCTCTTTAGGGCCACATTTTTGTCAAGAATCACATGCCATACGTCATATAAATAGCCTTTTCTTGATTCGGGGAAAGATTTTCAGGTTTAGGACATGTGAAATTCGAATTCTTTCATAAAATTACTCTTAGAAGGATCAATTCCATGTGATCAAAAAAATTTTTTCGAAAAATTTTACGTTCAGTGGGATATCTAATCAATACTAGTTCCGGGAAGTCGATCACTTTTGAACGGGCTTGAAATTCCAACCCTCTTTCATCTATGCTTCCATCTCCTTCCTACATATAAAGCATATATGATGCATATGATCCAAAAAATTAATTTTTTCTGAATGAAGAAATTGAGCTTTGAAAAAAAAGTTGAAAAAAATAAGCAACCGGTTGTCTAAATTATCCACCCAAAAAATTTAGAATAGCTCTAAATAATCTTGTCAATCGCTATCACTTTCTGCAAACAACAATGTACTTTATCCAACTATATATTGGATACAGCCTTATGATGGTTGCAATGACATACAATGTACCTATTTGTTTAAGTTTATTCCTTGGTCATGTGCTTGGCTTCCTATTTTTAGCCCCGCTTTTAAGCTTTCATGAATATGAAAAAGTTGGTGAATGTTGTAGTTAAAATTTGTGGTATTGTATTCTTTTATATGCGCACAATTGTAGATTTTAATAAATATTTATTATCATCTTTCATAAACTATACTCTATTGTGTCCCAGTAAAATACTTTGGTTCTAAAAATTGTAGAAAAAGATTTACATATGCGCTTTTTACAAGTCGTTCTCTTGAGCGTGCTCACAAACAGCGTTCCGCTCCCGAGATGAATTCCTGAACACCCGAGAGGCGTTCCTGAGTGGCGCTTCCGAGCGGCTCATCCGCACTTTTTTATAGCACAGGTGTAAAGGCCTTTGGCTCAGCGGGTTGACCTCTACTTGTTTCTATTGTCTTAAAGGAGAGTGCGGTTTGAGGTCACTTTGTGAAAAGTAGGGTTCCAAATAGGGCCGGGTAGGAAATTTTACAAAGTTTTTTTAACAAGTGACCCCTTAGGGGTAATTTATGCGGGAAATCGATTGCGCGCACTCTCAAACCTTGAAAACGCTTCTTTGACCCTGATTCATTTAATGCAGAACCTAATAAGTTTTTATTTCGATCTTTTCATATAACATTTCTTGTAATTCAAAGGGTACAGATTCGTTGTATCGCCGATAGTAGTCTGAATGATATGAAACAGTCTGAAATGATTCGTTGGAACAAGTCAATATCTAAAATGTTTCTGATATAAAAATTAAACAATATTAATTCTCGATTTTATGCAAGAGTCTATCAAACAATTCCTATCAAATCTTTTATTCAAAAACAAAACTCACATATTGTCCATCATTAATCTTGCAATAAAAACATCTCTCGAAATATTTTTCATAGCGAAATGCCAGCTTAAAAATGAAAATTAGCAAGCATGGTATAAAAAATTAACTCACATTTTTTAAGAAGTTTTCGTCGTCTTCCCTAGAAATCGCGACATTTATGGTTAAAATACCTAAAGTTTTTATATAAAATATGTTGCTAACCAAATATAAATAGAAAAAAAATGAAAAAACTAAAAAGTTACCATGTGTTCCTAAATTTTGTTGTATCATCCTAATAGTGTTTTCTTCTTGAAACACATCTACAGGACACAACGTTCCATTCGTTAGCATATTAAAACAAGCGTCCAGAAAAATAATATCAAATTTTAAGGCTAAAATCGCCCTTTGGAATAATATCTCCGCGATTTTAAAAGCTTTTTCAATATTTCTTTTTGTAAAAAATATCTCAGAATCCCAACTTTCTTTTATGAAAATAATTATTAAAAAATATTTTATTTTCGACAAGATATGGATTTTTGAAGTTGCATTTTCTAATTTTTCTTAAATTTGCCTATTTTCAAAAATTTTCTAAAAATCGAGTATAGTTCGGATTTCTTCGAGCGACAACAACCCTAAAAGTTGGGATCCGGAGGTATTTTTTACAAAAAGAATTATTGGAAAAAATTTAAAATCGCGGAGATATGATTTTTTGAAAATTATGCTTTTTTTCAATTTTCGCACTTTTTTGAAAATAAGGAAAACATCGAAAAAAAGCATAATTTTCAAAAAATCATATCTCCGCGATTTTATAAGCTTTTTCAATAATTTTTTTGTAAAAAATCTCTCAAATTCAGATCTTTCAAGATTGCCGTCGCTCGGAGAAATTCGTCCTATACTCGATTTTTGGCAATGTTTTGAAAATAAGACAAGATTTTTAAATACGTGAGTAAATTATTGCTCACCTTGTACTTTCTTGAAAAGTCCTAGTTCAGGCGACAAGGGTTTAACGGTTCGAGTAGGCTCCACGTTGAACTTATTTAGTAAGATTAACGGATGGGAAAGCTTTTAAAAGTCATTTCGAGTCAATCCGAGGAGGATAAAAAATTCAAAACTTTGTTCGAAGCTCAAAAACTTAATTTTCGTTGATTTTTTGGTTTTTATAACCTGCCTAAAACGCTCTAGATAATTTTTTTCGTCCAAATTTTCTCACTATCCTACCTATTTCAACACGAAGAACATTTCTATTGTGGTTTCGAAAAAATCCGAGAAACTTCGAAAAATCTTTTTCAACTTTGTCGCCTCGTTCAAAATGCCTAAAAAATCGAAGTTTCTCGGATTTTTCGAAATCACGTTAGAAATGTTCTCCGTGGTAGGACAGTGAGAAAATTTGAAAATAGGTAGGACAGTGAGAGAAAATTTGGACAAAAAAAATTATCTAGGACGTTTTAGATAGGTTATAAAAACCAAAATATTAATGTAAAATCGAGTTTTTGAGCTTCGGACAAGGTTTTGAATTTTTTTAGCCTCCTCGGATTGATTCGAAATGAATTTTAAAAACTTTGCCATGCGTTAATCTCACTAAATAAATTCAACTTGGATCCCACTCGAACCGTTTAAGGCAACCTTTGAACTCTCAAGAAAGTGTCTCTTAATACAATTCTTACGATTCTTTATATTTTCCTCTAAATATTTGACACCATCATCTATAATAACATGGTGAGAAGAACTTTCTTGAAGATCAAACCATCTGGTTAAAATAAATTTCATAGCAGGGTTTAGCTCGACTACTGTTATATTTAACTATAGACAATATATTTTGTTAGGCTTATATACGAAAGTATGGATTTTTACTTTGTCAGAGAATTGTGCCAAAAAATTATTTAGACTCGATCCACCTAATCCAATCATTAATAGGTTACCGCTATGATT
>JAQGBS010001966.1:0-14137 GCA_034698545.1 Acrobeloides obliquus
GCTATCTGGCCAAATACTTATCCATATTCTCCTTGTCTTGGTGAAAATTGTGGAGTGAGAATGGTTTGAAATTTTTTTGACTTTATTTGATTATATTAATTTGATATAAAATGTTGGGATAGAACTTTACGACCACCTTGTATTTTTTATGTAAAAAATAAATTATTTTTATATATTGCACACAAAATTTAGCTGATTAAAAACTATTGGGTTGTTCGAAGAGTATTTCATCTATCTTTATTCTACTAAATCTTGATCCAGAAATCCGTTTTCGACAAAAAAAATTTTTCAGTATCAGGCAAAAGTGTATGCTGAATACGATGCAATCATTCTTTTTGAGGATAAGCCATGTTTGGTGTCAATATCCAGACTTTTAAAAAAAATTGGGCTTTAAAAGATTTGACCTATTAAAAAAATGTTTATATTTATCTATAGAAGTCAATTTTTGACGAAATTTTCGACTTCCTACGATTTTTCTATGTGCTGAACAAGAATCCACCGTTCTTTTTTGTCCCAGATCTCGGGATTATAGTCAAAAATGGCTTTCAAAAAACAGGCCTTGGAGTATGGCCCTCGTATGGGGTACCTTCTAGTAGTCAAAATCAAACAATTCCTTCAGATTCGATTTCCCTATTCCGAAAAACTCCGAAGCGCAAAAAATCATCCGATTTGAAGAACCTTTTGAAAATCAACATCAATAAACCAAGGGTTAAAAACGTGTCTTATCATTAAATTTCGTCTAAAGAATTTTTTGAGAGTCTACATCCTGTTCATAAAAAGAATTAAGACGTATTAATGCATGCTTTTACTGTAAGCATGTAGATAAGCAACCAGACTATTTTCTTAAATAAATGCCTTTCATTAATTCCATTGTTAAAAGGGTTGCAAAAATAAATGTTCAAATCATTCTACAGGTTGTTTTTTGATTGCTCCCACATTTCAAAAATTCGTCAAAAATCGAGTTTAAATCCGTTTCCATACCCCGATGGCTCAATTGAACGTTCTAAACACAGGAATTTTTAGAAAATTTTTATTGAAAAAGCTTTTAAATTCGAATTTTTAGCCCAAAATACCTTCAGTTTCGAAAAATTCCTTCAGTTTCGAGTTCTCCATGTCGAAAAGTCTCCGAGAAAGATTTTATAAAAAAAACTTACGTTGAAAATCAATATTAGCAGTTGAATTTTTCCCAGAGGTAAACCTCTTATCGGTAACCGCAAGGTAGCAAAAGTCTAATTCTATTGTTGTCTCTCAGGTCACCTTATTAATTAACTCGAGATTAGAATATTCCATTCATTGAATGGCATTTACTCTTTTATTCTTTTGTAGACTATAATCGTGATCTATATACAGAGTGATTTAAAAAAACGAGAATTTTTCGATTTTTGGTCAATTTTTAAAAAAATATTCAAGTTTTTTATTTTCATCAAAATAACCCTACTGGGGGTTTTTCTATGCGAGGAATCGATTGCGCGCATTGTCGAATCTTGAAAACGCTTCTCTGACCTCGAATTAGCCTATTTTCGCTTCAATACACTTGCCTCTTCCATGATCAGGAAAGCTTTTTCAAGGTTCGACAATGCGCGCAATCGATTTCTCGCATAGTAAAACCCCATATAGGGTTATTTTTGTGAAAATCAAAAAACTTGAAAAATTTTTGAAAAAATCGACCAAAAATCGCAAAATTCTCTTTTTTGAATCACTCTGTTAAAATAGACTTTAAAATTTCTTGCGTTCTTTTTATTTATCATATCCAATAGGTGGAGTAGTTCGACCACTGCATAAATTGTGCTCCATCTGATGGCGAATCTCAAATTTTTTATTCAAAATTGCATCGAAATTCATAAACGAAAATTTAATTTCGACCGACCACTACCATATCACTTCCAACGCTAGGAAGCGCCCCTCTCCCACTCCCCGACGTCTATTGTTGTACTTGATTAGTGACAAGGATGAAATGGTTTTGGTGTCGTTGGATTCCTCATGACTTATACTACATTTTTTTATATCTCCCATTGCTTCATTACATGGTGTATTTTATATTTTTAGAATGGGTACCCTTATAAAAATGCTAATTTTAACATTTTTATGCCTAGTAAAGTTTTCATATTCCCAATTAGTTTATGTTAATTCTTCAAGAGGACAGCTTTTTGGATATCATAAAGATAATGGAAATAATAAAAGTCATCTATACTATGGACAAGCAGATGTTTTTCTTGGTATACCTTATGTACAAGCTCCTGTCGGATCGTTCAGATTTCAGGTTTTTTTTGAAATTTTGTTAATAAACATATTTTTGTCAAAATTTAGAAACCCCAACGGCTTGATAAATTTCCCGTCACTGGAGCCTGGAATGCAACTTATTGGAGACCTCAGTGTCCACAATCAGGAAGACGAGGAAATGAGGACTGCCTATATTTGAATATTATAACTCCAAATGTAAGAAAAGTTAAAAGAGTTAAAATATATATCCTGGGAAAAGTGCATTAAAGGACCAGTTCAATGGGAAAAAAGTTGCCATTTTTGTTGATATTCGGAAAGTTCATGAAAAATGGAGCATATTTTGTTTTTACGGCATGTTCTGAATTGTTGTAGTTTTCGAGATAATTGAGTTGGAAATTTTGAATTTGTTACAAGCTCTTCTCTTCGTTGTAATACACAAACTTTTTTTAATTTTTTGCTGAAAAATCGCTTTTTGCATCGATTTTTTAAAATGAACATTGTAGCAGTTTTTTATAGCTAAAAGATTCAGGAAAGGAAATTTGGTTATTGAAGCGAAATTAAAAATATTGTTATTTTGCTAAATAAGTCGATTTTTTATGAAATTTTTGTCCTTCCTAGAGGATTTCTATGGGAGGGATCGATTGCGTGAGAAGAGTCTTGCTTCAGATGTGTGGGCATTTTTTTATGGCATTTTTGGGATTGTCTGAGAGGGAGCGGTAACAGATCTGACGCCCCTCTTCATGTATACCTTCATAGAACTTATGCCTCATTCGGGATGAGCTGTATTAAAAAATTTTAAGACTGTTAAATAATTTTAAGGCGTCTTCGATTTATAAATATCCTGTTATGATATGGATCCATGGAGGTGGCTTAGATATAGGGGATTCTAATTATGGTATTGATGGACCCATAAGAAATTTGGTATCTAGAGGGGTTATTGTTGTTACTATAGAATATCGGCTTAATGTTCTAGGTAAGTGTATAAATATTTTTTGTACAATATACTATTTTTTTAAATTGAATTGTTTTTTTAAAATCCGCAAAGTTTTTGTATTAATTCGAAAACATGACATTGCGAAAAATCAAATTTTTAAAGTAATACAAGATCACTTTAGCCAATTTTAGGATTCTTTACAACATTTACGGATGATTTTCCCCCAAATAATGGTATGTTAGATCAAGTATAAAAAAATTATAATAACCAAAAAAATCCAAACTTTTAGGTTGAAGCAATTAAATTCGTCAGAGATGAAATTGTAAATTTTGGTGGTGATCCTTACCGAATCACACTTTTTGGAGATTCGGGTGGTGCAGCTTCAGTCTCTGCACATACTTATTCACCGGTTTCACAAAGTATGAGCATCTTTCAGTAAACTCCTCTCTCATGCATTCTAATTATTGCAGGTCGGAAATCTTTCATTTTATCTCTAAAAAACACGTTTAAAAATGAAACATTTGAAAATAAAATGAAAAAATGCATTTTTCAAGGGGGCGGTTTTTTGGACCACCCTGTAAAGCAGGGGTTTGTGTGTTGGAACTTTTTGAAAATTCGACGTTTTGGTGGTCGAACCCGAGCTCGAAAATTATGTGAATTTCAAAACATAGCAAGCCTGGCAGAACCCCATCACTGGGCTCTGCTCCGCTCTGTTTCACCCTGATTTTTCCAATTTAGATCTCTTCCAACAAGCTATACAAGAATCAGGCTCAATTTATACAAATCTACAAGGCGCCCTTGGAATGAGCGATTTATGTTTTCAAGTCGCTCAAAAATTTTGTAATTACACAGCCGAAATGTGGAATTCTGCAAATTATGGAGCTTTAAAGACTTGTTTAATGAATTTTGATCCGATTAAGTTATCGGATATAGATTCAGTAAGAGGAAAAATAGAAATTGGAATTTGGAAAATAAAAGTTTAGGGTGCACAAGGATGGAAAATCATGCAGGATAATTACTTCTTACCTGATGTTCCAAGAAATTTGTATCAGAAAAGACCAAAGATTCCAAGAATATTGGGAACTTCGAAAGATGAATGGGCTTATTATGGTAAATTTTAGTAGAGAACAGGCCGTATGCACAACTGACGCTAAAGCTAGCGTTATTAGCTGTAGCTAACACGAATAGCTGCAGTTGTGCATACTAGCTGCAGCTATTAGCGTTAGCTATTGTAAAAGTCAAAAACAACAACGTCGTAGTAACTAACGCAGACATTGTTCCCTATAATGTGGGAACTATTTTGAAATATTAGTGTCATCAATCACTGAAGGCAAATCTTCACTTCAATACTTTCTCGGCTACGTTCTAACAGTCAGCAATCGTTCATATATTGGTGTTAGCTACAGCTATTAGCGTTGTAGCTTTTAGCTGTAGCTTGTAAAATTTAGAGATTTGAGGGTTCCCCTGGGGCCTTAACTGCAAGGCACTAACCTTTTCTTTCTATCAATGCGCAATGGATTTCCGCAGGTTACAAGCTAACGCTAATAGCTGCAGTTGTGCATACTAGCTGCAGCTATTAGCGCTAACTACAGATATTAGCGTTGCAGCTTTTAGCTGTAGCTAACGCTAATAGCGACAGTTGTACATACTAACTATAGCTATTATCGTTAGCTACAACTAATAGCGCTAGCTTTGTGCATACGGCCCACTGATCGGGAGAGTATTTTGACATTTGAACTCCTCCCCAGATTAAAAAATATGCTGGCCGACTTCGTGGCAGTGTGGCTCGACGAAAGAAATCTTTAAAACCCCATCCCTTAAAAATTCCAAAAATTTTATTACCTATCATTTTTCAGAAATCAGCTATATGAACAGTGGTGAAACAAAATTTACCGATTATAGCAAGAAACACTTTGAAGATGAACTTGCTTTTCTTGGTTCCATTATTTTTGGAGATAAACTACAATCTGTTGCTAGTATTTTTGAACATATGTTTGTGCCACCCGGAACAGCTGATGATGATCATTTTGCTTGGCTAAAAGCTACTATAGATGTGATCAGCTCTTACATTTCTTGAAATTTTTTAAATTTTAGGTCTTTTCGGCAGCTGGGTTCAGTTCTGGCATCGCCAAAGACATAGAATTCTATTTACGTGACAACAATTCAGAGGTTTATGTGTATGAGTTTACCTGGCCTGGTGTCGTGGGCAATAAGTGTCATGTGAAGGATTGTGAAATTCCTGGCTGGAATCGTAAGCTCAGAAAATTATTTCGCTAATCAAGGAGGGTTGATTATTAAATTTTTAGCTGTTGTGCATGCGTCAGAAGTAAAATATGTGCTTATGGATGAATCTGCGTGGTTATCTGTAAATGCATCGTTAATTACGCCTACAGATTTGGCAGTGGCAGATTTCTTTGGGGAAGCGTGGACTAATTTTGCTAAATATGGGTAAACTTTTTTTTGTCAATTACAATCCACACCAGTCCAATCAAGACAAGCAAGATCAGTCCAGTCCAAGTACTTCTTTTCCCTCACATATACTACCGACAAAAGTATGGAATCACGTCTGAAATATACAAGAAATTTTGTTTCGATCGATTTCGGCGTAGACAAAAGCTTGTCAAATGCCGTTTAAAGTTTCTTCGAGATCTTGGTTTGTCAACTTTTTCAAACGAATTTGCTTGCCATCGCTTCCTTCTTCGATAGCTTGAATGGTTTTCTCTCTCTCTTTTAAAATTTCAATAATAGTTGATCTAGAGATTTCCCAATTCTTGGCCAAAGCTCTGTTGCTGCTAGTTTCCGATGCTCTAATATAATTCGCAATTTCTCCTCCAATGAAATACTTTTGCGCGTTTTCGGATTTTTCGGCATTTTTAAAACTTAAAGTTTCCGATCACTTTGAAATTTTATAACATATAAACAATAACAAAACAACAAAAATTACTCAAAATATCCACCCTTACTTTTTTAGAAAACCAACATTGGATGACTCATGGAGCCATACAACCGAAATCGATGGAACCAAAACCGAATATTTTGAAATTGGGCAAAATATGGGAATGCGAATAGGATATCGAACGAATGAGAGAATCGCTTGGAATGCGGTATAAATAAAAAATCTATAGTTTTTTCCTTAAAAATGACCATCTTTTTAGGTAGTACCTGCCTTAGTTGGAGATCTGCCACCAGAAATGCCCGATTTTAATAATGGAAGTCATGTAAATCCTGGTTTTGGGTCACAAGTTCAGCCATCATAATAAAAATGGCGAGATACATAGGGAATTTTTGAAATTATACTCAATTTGATGAAATTTAATAAATTTATAAAAAATGTAACGCATCTCCTAAAGTGGATTTTTGCGATTCTTCGATCAAATTTTTGCCAAAAAATTTTCCTTTTTTTAATAACCCTATGGGGGAGCTTCTATGCGAGGAATCGATTGCGCGCATTGAAAAAATCTTGAAAATGCTTCCTTGACCTCAAATCAGCTCAAAAAACCGGATTTTTGCAATTTTGTGGACTGATTTGGGGTCAGGAAATCGTTTTCAAGATTTTTCAATGCGCGCAATCGATTCCTCGCATAGGATTCCCCCCCCCCATAGGGCTATTTTAGAAAATAAAAAATTTTTTTGGCGAAAATTTGGTCGAAAAATCACAAAAATCCACTTTGTTTAGCCATCCTGTAGAAGGTTAAACTGTTGTGTCGGTCAATGTAATAAATTGCTTATCTTCCATAGTTTATTGCCAAAATGTTTTTAAAACACGTTGGGGGGGGGGTGTAACCCTGTGGAGATAGGCGTAGTCGAAGTTGGGTCTATTTTTACCATTAGCACCCAAAATTCAAAATAACATGACTCCGAAGCCATGAAGGCTATGGACATGGGATAAAATGCGTTTTATTGTTGGATACATGTGCTTCATTTATGGTAAGATAAACCCTATTTGAAACTTTTATCCTTAATTTCTATGATAAGATTAGTCTCAAATTACCCTATGTGATAGATGATTCTATCACATTTTTCATATCCATAAAATATAATCCTCTTTATTTTCAATGTAAAAGATATAAAAATTCCTTACGGGAGGCATTCGAAGAGGCTCTTGCCTCTCAAAGGAGATTTTCGGCTTATGTCATTCTTGACGCTAGACTTTAACTTTCAAAAGGAGCGTGGTCCTCTTCCCCCAACGCTATACTTGTTTATTTCGTTGATGTAATAATAAATTTTTTATTTTACAATTTACCACATACATTACAAGATTTTTCGCATTGTTTCTTTACATATGATGAACTACAAAATCCTTTGGCAGCGAATGTAGAGCAATGTTTGGCCTAAAATGTGAAAAAAGGTTTAAAATTTTATAAAAATCTTACAATATCCTTGCATTCCTTTGACAAAGTTTCATCGAGTTGTGTACCACTGTCATTGCAAAAACCACAAGAGGCTTTGCATATTTCTTTAGCGGTATTTTCATAGAATTTATTGGTGCAAAAACCTCTTAGCTTATAAGTTTCACAGTTTAGATCATGATCTTCGCAAGTAGAATTTTTCTTATTTCCTAAATAAAGACTACGATTTTTAAGCTACAATCAGGATCTTTTAGGTTATATGCCAATTAAGAGTAAGAAAAAATTAATAATGGGCTCTTATGGGTTGCCATTTGTTTTTAATTTTCGGAGCTATTATGGATCAGGGAGGGGGTCACCCCAGTGTCAAAAATTAAAAAAAAATTTTCTAAAATTTTTAAAAAATGACATATTTAGGAGTAATTTTATGCGAAAAATCGATTGCGCTCATTCCCGAAGCGTGAAAACCTTTGTTTGAACCTTAAAATTTGAAAAAAATTTTCTAAAAAGATCATTTTTAGGGATAAAATCATGCGATAGCACCCATCGCCGAAGCGTGAAAATGTCACCCTGACCCTGATCAAGGAAAACTTTGCTTTATTTGTAGATATAAAATAAAATAAAGTTTTCCCTGAATCAGTATCAGGATGATGTTTTCACGCTTCGGCGATGCGTGCAATCGATTTCTCGCATGATTTTACCTCTAAAAATGATCTTTTTAGAAAAAATTTTTTCTTGGATTGGCCATAAATTTCATCTCCTCTTTAAGAAATTTTCGGTTTGAGGGTGGCATGGCCTCTGCCTCCACCCTAGATTCGCATCTGCGCATAATCGTACTCAAATGGTTAGGCTATGCCCCATCCCCTCCCCCCTCTTTGATCTCTTCCAAATTTACCTGGTCGTCTACATTTTCCTATTATATCCAACTTTTCTTTATCATTTTCAGTTAAAGCAAAATTATCAATTAAAGTTATGCCAGGCTATAAAACTTTTTTTACTACTGGAATGACTGACTTACTTTCAATGGTACCATCGTTGGCAGTCTTTTTCTGGTGGCCAAATTGTATTTGCCAAAAGCGCTTCCATCATAGTGCATGATAGAACGATAATCATAGGGGATATCATGAAGATTAACTTCGTCATAAGGAATTTTTTCAAAATTAACTATAAAAATAAGGTCTTGGTGTAAAAATTTAAACTTTACTCATTTGCCCTGGTTCAACATTATTAGATAAAATTTTTATATATGTATCACGATCCTGAAATTTTTTATGCAAAATAATATTAAAAAAAGAAGAAAAAGGCATTCACTATATGGATATTTAGGAGCGCACGGGCAAAGGCAGCAAAAGCAATACCCCTCTCCTCCTAGATTGTGGAGCACTTACAGTCTTTTGAAGCTTTGAGGAAAAGGGGATTGGCCACGTATGGTTAGGAGCAGGGGCATTGCTATATTTTTAGTCTTTTTTGCCATATTTCTGAGGTTTTCATTTAGCAAACCTGGTTAGGGGCTACATTAGATCCATGACCACCCCAATCCATAAAATCGAAATCTAGGCCTTCCCAACCCCTAACATCGAGGTTAGATCATTTTTTTAAATTACTGGTCTTTGATGTTCATGTTCAATTCCAATAGCATGCATGAATTCATGCCATATTATAAAAGAATATAGACAGCCATCACCCAATGATAACAATTGTCGTCCTCCTAGGAAAATTTAAACATCTTAATGCAGAAAAAAGTGCATACCCATCTTTCCAACATATGAATAACATCCATCTAATTTGTTGATGTCAATATAATCAGGCTGTTTAGTTTTATAAACAAATTTGAAGCAAGTTTGAAGCTCTAATTTTCTTAAAGAAGTTCTTATTATGGACTTCCTAAATGTTAATATAACTATTTATAATATGACAATCAGTGTTTTCAATCTATCAGTAGTAATCGACAAAAGTGAAAAATCATAAATATATAAAAAGTCAATTCCTGCGTCCGTACAAGTGTGTATGTCCGTCACAACGAGATCTCAAGAACGGTAAATCGGATTGACCTGCGGTCTTTTTTATAAGTTGGAAGGTAGGGGTAGGTGTGTGGAAACAAAAAACCCTTTAAATTTAAAAAATTCAATTTTTAAGGCTTTTTTCAAAGGGGCGTTATATCTCGACTATTTTAGTGATTCCTTTTTTTGTAATTTTTTTGTACTCGGGGGTTTTTCACACGTAAGAAAGGGACTAATCTTCGAAAAAATTTTTATAAAACAGCTTATATAGGGGTAAAATTATGCGAAAAATCGATTGCGCGCATTCCCAAATCTGTTAAACTTTTTCTGGTTACGAGAAATTTCCTATAATTACAACATCTTACTCGGCTTCAGTAAATTGCGCACTTATAATATATGGAACGATATTATTTGTCCAACGATTGTTAATTTCTTTAGTAATGGCATTTTTTGGATCTATACCCCTGAGCAAATTTGATTCTTCATTTTTAACTACTAAATATTTATAGCTTTAAATATTAATAGGTCTTTAATCTTACGAATATCTCCATATCGCACATGAGAGTTATGATATTTTTCATTTATCTCATAAATCGGTTCTGCTATAGCATTTTGTAATAACGAAAACAGATATCCATATATAAAAAGCAAAAACATATCGGTAAATTTATAAAATTTATAAATGACAAAACTTAATTTTGATTCATATGTCCAAAACTAGCCAGACAAGATCTTTCAGAGTTATTATGATGAATCGATTTTTTAAATCTTTTCTTCTTCATGAAAGCTCTTTGTTAAAATCTTTGTAAAATGACAAATGGTATAGATGTTTATGTAAATAAATCAATTATCCACCTTGTCTGGGATACGCTGACTTTGTTTGGATATATGTTGTTATAAATAAAAGAAGAAAAACGAAATGGTTGAGGACAATATTCATTAATGCTTTTTCTATAAAAATGATGAAAAGCATGAAAGGATCAAATTTTTTGGGCAGATCTTTTTATACAAAACGTGTAATGTCTGTGCGTATTTTTGTCCGGACTAAAATAAATTTATGAAGATGAGATTCAAACCCCCGTCACGGTATACCGTCGTGAGCAGGACGCAATTCTAAGACGTTTGACACCACTTTGTAGAATTTGGTGAAAAAATTTTTCATTTTTCGCCTTGGGGTAAAAAATCGAATTTTCAAAAATTTCTCAAAATCGGTTGATTTTTTGTACTTTGGGGGTTTTTCGACATGGGGAGTTCGAATTCGAGAGAAATGTTTGATTTTGAGGGCAGAAAAAATTAGAAAATCGATTTTAATTTTCCACATGGCATAAATTTTTCGTGCACGTAAAAGGGTAGTGCCGTACCGAGTATTTTTTCATGGGGGAGAAGGTACAAGATTTCGATTTTTTATTTTGGTTAAAAACATAAGAGAAGCCTTTGGATTTTTAAAACTTTTTTGGCCCAAGAAGGGGGGTACATGTACCCCCTGTAACCCCCGGTAAGACTATGTAAAAAGGCAATCGCTTGGAACGAGATGCCGAAGGCCGAGCATCGCAGGCAATCGCTCGGAACCACTGTTGTCCCTGTACCTACTGTACCACGGTACTTGTACTGTACTACAATACAGAACAGTTAGAAAAAAGTTGGTACAGGACAACTATTTGTTGTCCCTGTACTTACTTTACCTGTACCACTATACCTGTAAATTTTAAATATATATTTTATAAGACCATTAAATTATTCAATTTTTTATCCCAATTTTATTGGCAATATATTGATTCAAGTTATACCAATGTACGAACATTTTTATTCACATGATTTCCATTTAAAAAAATTCATTAGTTTAATTTGGTCTAATCCCCATGTAATCACCTCTAGATATGTCCAATTAAAAAGAGCACAAATACTTTTGAATGATCCCGAACAATTTGTTTACGTGCAAAACATTGATAGTCGAACAGAAATAAAAGTTCATTTAAGGATCAATCATTATTCTTGACTATTTGGAACATTATCAGTGCTTAAAATGAGGTAACGGGCGGATAAACTGATTCGCATCAAAACTTTAGTCGGGATGTTTCAAATAATGATCAAATAAACGCATATAAAAGGGGCACAGAGGGAATCAATGGTATCAACTTTTAAGCTTTACTAATAGTAGATAGTAAACATGACTACTCTATTAAATGTCATCTGTTTATGCTCTTTAGTGTTAATGAAAATGGCAGATTCACAAGGTAGGCATTTTTAATAGGGTCTTCGGCCACTAGAGGGCACCAAGTGCCCCTGTGTTCCTTCCCCGTGCATCTAGAGTGGGTGGGGGGGGGTAGCTTTTAAACTCCAAATTTCCAGCCTCATCCTCACTTCCCGAAAAATGATAATTTTCATATAAAAAGATTGCATTTTAAAGACTTTTACATAAGAATATAGGTCCCAATGAATTTGGTGGAAATCCACCAACCGGAAGTCCACCTCCTGGAACTCCTCCAACTGGTGGACCATTTGGCGGTCCAGGTGGTTTTGGAGGTCCAGGAGGGCAACATCCTCCTGGCGCCCCACCATCTGGATCTCCACCAACTGGCACACCACCTACTGGAGTACCTCCATTTGGCGGTCAACGAAAGAAGCGCGAAAATGAAGCTGGTCCAGGTTTTGATGGTCAACGGCCAACTGGAAGTCCTCCAACTGGCACCCCTCCTACTGGTGGTCCAGGCGGTCCAGGAGGACCTGGTGGCTTTGGAGGACCAGGTGGTTTCGGAGGCCCAGGAGGTAACAACCCACCTGGTTCTCCTCCAACTGGAATGCCGCCAACTGGTACCCCACCAAGTGAATAGTTCGGATCATGGGAAATCAATCCAAAGAAAATCAATCTAAAAAATAATCGTTTTCAAAATGCTTTTCTATATAAATTTATATATTATATTCGAAATAAATATTGTCATATAACTGGCCGTAGTCTGGCGAAAAATTTCACAAGGGTCTCTCTTATGATTTATTTTATTATTATTAATTTTCATTTACAAAAATATCAATTTTTACACAAATTTTCCTATTTTTAAACATCTTTTTTTTTTAATTTTTTCCTTCTAAAGAATTAAATTTTTCCCTTGAAAAATTTTTACAGTGTGTCAACAAGCGAACCAACAATAAAATTTTGATAGCAAAATAACAATTTAAAAAAATAAAATTTTGAATTTTCTAATGCTCGGACGGGGTCAATCACTTTCGCTTCAATACATCAATATGTTTGAAATTTTTGAACAAATTTCCAAATGCAAATATCTCGAAATGGTTAAACTTTCAAGGGATGGTATAAAAGTAAAAAATGGTCATCAAAAATTCCTCTTTCATATAAAAATAAATTTTCAGGATCCGTTCAAAGGTTTAGTGGCCATTTATATTATTCAATCTTTTATCCCAATTTTATTGGCAATATATTGATTCAAGTTTTACCAATATACGAACATTTTTATTCACATGATTTTCATTTAAGCAAAAACCTCATTAATTTAATTTTGTACATCTAATTCCCAATTATTTTTCACCTCTAGATATGTCCAATTAAAATGAGCACAATCATTGTTGAAAGATCTCAAACAATTTGTCTACGCACAAAACTTTGATAGTAGATACAACAGAAATAAAAGTTTGTTTTTGGGGATCAATCATTATTTTTGGCTATTTGGAATATTGTTAGTGCATAGAAGGAGGTGTCGGACGGATAAACTGATTCGCATCAAAACTTTAATGAGGATGTTTAATAATGATCAAATAAACGCATATAAAAGGGCGGCAGTGGAAATTAATGGTAACAATTTGTTCAGTTTTACTAATAGAGATAGTAAGCATGACTACTCTATTAAAGGTAATCTATTTATGCTCTTTAGTGGCAATGATTATGGCAGATTCACAAGGTAGGCATTTTTTAATAGGGTCTTAGGCCATTGAGAGAGGGCCACGTGCCCCTATATCCCTTCCTCCATGCATATGGGGTAGCTTTTATACTCCAAATTTTCAGCCCTCATCCTCACTTCCCGAAAATCTTAAAAAATGATAATTTTCATATAAAAAGCTCACATTTTAAAGTTCTTTAAAGATTTTATATAAAAATATAGATCCCTATGATTTAGGTAGAAATCCACCTCGCGGAGGTCCACCTCCCGGAGGTCCACCTCCTGGAAGTCCACCTCCCGGAAGTCCACCTCCCGGAAGTCCACCTCCTGGAAATCCACCTCCCGGAGGTCCACCTCCTGGCGGTCCAGGTGGTCTTGAAGGTCCAGAAGGGCATCATCCTCCTGGCGCCCCACCATCTGGATCTCCACCAACTGGTACACCACCTACTGGAATACCACCATTTGGAGAAAATAGCCATCGAGCCAAGCGGAACAATAAAAAAAAATCTCATAAGCACCATACTAAACGTCCGCATAAAAAACATCATACAACCGGTTCTCCCCTAGAAGGAACTCCACCATCTGGGGGTCCTAATAATGGTCAACTACCAACTGGTACACCACCATCTGGTGGCCCTCCTGGTGGTCAACCAACTGGTACACCACCAAATGGAGTTCCAGCAAGAAGAAAGCGCCAAAATGAATTTGGGCTGCCAGTTGGTGGACCAATTGGCAGCCGTCCAACCG
>JAQGBS010001967.1:0-14130 GCA_034698545.1 Acrobeloides obliquus
CGATTCCTAGAATTTATTTTTTTATTTTATCATATGAGATTTTTTATGAGTCTTATATTTCTAATATTTCTTCCAACTTAGGAGTGATGAATTTAAAAAATTGTAAACCCATTTTATCCAAAAAGTTTCATACCTACTAAGAGCTCTCCAAAAGCCAATAAGCTAATCAATAAATTTGCTACAGAAGAACGAAATTGTTTGAAACGTAAAGCAATTAATAAAATTATACTATTGCCTATGATGGATATAGGGCTTACAATAAGCCTGAATATTAGAACAGGAATGCTTTCATCTGGGTTATCAAATGGCATCGTTAAACTAAAATAATCTTTTTAGGAAAATCTAAACTTAGAAGATCTAGTAAAATCTAGAAAATCAAAAAAATCTAAAAAGCACGGAAAATATAATGAATTGAATATTTTAATCATCCGAAGATCGCATAAAAAATCAGAGCTAGTTCCCTTTTGGTGTGTCATTTAACGTGGTTCAAAAGTCGAAAAACTTTTATTTTAAAATCAACGACAAACAATCCCATTTGGGGTTTTTTATAAGAGGAACACGTTAGCAATGCTATTTTTTTTCATGAAAACTTCGAAAAAACGCTTAAAATTCAAAAATTTTCGAATTTACAAAAGTACAGGGTGATTCAAAAGTTCGTGGACACTTTTATAATTTATAAAAATCAACAAAAAAACAACGAAACTTATTCAAAATATCCTCCCTGAGCTTTAACGCACGCGTTTAGTGACTTCGGGAAATCTTCAATGACTTTTCTCAACATTTTTAGTGGGATCAACTTGCCAATTCGAAGCTCGGAAATTTCTCAAACCAATTTTCTTTTCTCATGCAATAGGAGAATAGCTGAGCCAAATTCAGTCATTTTGGCTGTAAAAAAAGAAAAATTTTAAATGTTTAATGTCAAAAAAGCTTTAAAAAATATTTTCAAGACGTTTACAGGGTGACACAAAATTACTGCAACACTTTTCATTTTATAGTGATTTGATGTTTTTCTTGCTTTATTTGACTATTTTCTTGTATTTTTGAAACTTTTTTAAATCTACCTCACGTTTTAGAGCTAAAATGGAATTAGATAATGCTTGGTTTCGACCTGCCGCGTGCTATTTGGTGAATGCAAGAAAGATGAAGATTGGTCGAATTTCCGGTGACGCCACTCCTGGATTTCGTGTGATTGTTCAACTTCAGATGTTGCTTTGCCTCATCAATGTGATCGGCGTCCCTCGAAGTTCGTTTACGTCCCTGTCCCACTCTGTTTTATGCGTTCCTGTCTTCTCATAACGTCCATCTGCTCTTATGACTGTTCCACGATCAACTCCAAAGATCCTAGCTACTTCAGCTTTCTTCATCTTTCTCGCATCCACCAAATAGCACGCGGCAGGTCGAAACCAAGCATTATCTAATTCCATTTTAGCTCTAAAACGTGAGGTAGATTTAAAAAAGTTTCAAAAATACAAGAAAATAGTCAAATAAAGCAAGAAAAACATCAAATCACTATAAAATGAAAAGTGTTGCAGTAATTTTGTGTCACCCTGTATAGTGTCAAACTTTGTATAAAAACGTGTTTTTAATTGCCCACAAACTTTTGAATCACGCTTTAATTCTTACAAAGATCCATCATTTCGCGTTACCCAGGAGAAACAATGCTCCGAGGGCATGGATCGTGACATCAAAAAATTCAAAAATTTTTCGCTTGTACAAAAAGAATTTGACGGGACTGGGATCCGAAAATTCTTTCTCTAAAGTCCCTCACTACACCAAAAAGTACTTATTTACTATTTTGAATAATTTTTATATGTCCAGAAGGTCCAGAAGAATGGGAAAATATATAGCTGAAAATTAAAATTCTATTTGTTTAATTTGAAAGATTTAAATTCACGAGACAAGAAAATCGCCGTTAAGAGGTTTTTACAGCTTGTTACTTCCTTAATTATAACATTAAAGAAAGCCTAATCACTTATTTATGGGCTAATTGCAAGAATTAAAGCAACGACAATCTAGTGTTCTTTTGAGACCTCGCAACCAAAAGATCAACAAACACTTCGGATATCAGAGCTTGTTACTTCCTTAATTATAACTTTAAAGAAAGCCTAATCACTTATTTATGGGCTAATTGCAAGAATTAAAGCAACGACAATCTAGTGTTCTTTTGAGACCTCGCAACCAAAAGATCAACCAAACATTTCATATATCAGAAAGATTAAATCATGCAACATTTTCTCATGGTATTTTGTGCAAAGCTTGATTTAATATGAGAATTTTTTATAAAACTTGAATTAAAGACATATTTTTTACACATTATAAACATAATAGGTTATGTGGGTGATGTTGTAAAGAGGTATCACGGAAAGATTTAAATGATTTAATCTTTCTGCAGTAACATTATTTTTAAATATGTGGTCCAGGTTAGAAATAAAAGTTCATTGTATATGAAAAAATCTAAAATAGACTTTTATGACATAAATATATATCATGGTTTCTTCCCGCCTATGCAAGAAAACTAGCAAGGAGTATAAACCCAGTTAAAATATTTGGTTGGTTAATTAACATTTTTGCTCAAAAGCCTTAAAAATTAATATATAGCATACGTGAGCAGAGGATCCAGAAATTTACCCCCTCCTCCGTATAGGTGCAAATTCTGTTTTTTGACCAAAATTCGGTTTTTTATTAAAATTCAATTTTTTGACAAAATTCTACAGGGTGATTCACATGAACCCGTACACTCGAATATTCGATTTTTTCATTCTATATATATAAGAAGCTTATTTACAGACAAAAAATGGCTGAAATGCGAGCTGCTATGATTAAACTTCGTGAAAAAGGCTTATCGATTAGGAAAATCTCGGAACTTCTTGATGTCCCCGTAATGACCATCTCAGACCATATCAAGCGTTACGAAGAAACAGATAGTGGATGACTTAAAGGCCTGCGTCGAAGCAGAAAAAGGCCACTTCGAATAGCTGTTACTTGTTCTTTTGTTGTTATGTTTCATTTTCAAATAAAATATAATTGAAAAATATTGATAAAAAATAAAATATTTGAGTGTACGGATTTATGTAAATCACCCTGTATTTTTGGACCAAATTCGTTTTTTGGTAAAAAATCCGACTTGTTGATGAAAATTCTATTTTTTGACCAAAGTTTGGACCCCCCATTTTCGTACTGAACCCCAAAAATTAATTTTTTTCGCCAAGAAGCCATATTTCCTGAACTTTTCAACGAAAAATAACACCGGAAATCGATTCGACTAGAAGAAAAATCTTCAGAAACACTTTACTGACTTTCCAGAACTCAATCCTGCGAAAATTAAATTCCTGAGAACAAAGATTTTCACCCTTTATATATAAACTAGAAAAAAAGGCAATAGGAACAAATGCACCGCACAAAAAATTCCACACGGATTGACCGCACGGATCTTCCGCACATTCATTAATAAAACTTGCCTGAATTTCAATAAAATCACGTTTATTGATACGATTGGCAAAAAAAGTTTTGAAAAATGTGAGAAAAAAATTCAAAAATATGCGGAAGATCCTGTGCGGTCAAGTCCTTAAAAAACTGTGCGGTGCATTCGTTCCTATTACCAAAAAACATAGTATACAAAACAACATCTCAAAGTTTTTGTATTAAAAAAAATGCATCAACGGCTCAGAGGATGATCTTCAGGGCACACAGTTGGTACATTGAAACAATTTTTCTTTGCCTGTTCAGCTGAATGTTTATCCATTAAAGTGTGTACGGCTTCCTTGTTCATACAAATCACATGGAAAAGTCGAATCGCCAGATATGCAAATTCAAACAAGCATATCGCCGCTAGTCCCAACATCAAGCCTGTTATATTCATCAAGCTGGATAGGATGTAGGTAAACTAAAAATATATTAAACAATGAAATACCTGCTAGAAAATTTCAAATCAAAAATTCTTCAAAATTGAATTCAGCATGATTTTTTATCCAACGAGGGGGCAGAAAAAAGGCATTTTTTCCCCTCATCCCGAAATCGACAAAAAACGTAGATTATACTCCTTACAGTATATTTCGGCTTCTCAACAAAAGACTTATGGTACAGTCTAGGAAATTGAACATTAAAAATGGCTATATTTGAAGTATAATTCCCCATACACACTTCATCCCACGAATCAGTCGAAGAGTTTTCACATTGCGTTGGCTAAAAACAGCACATTGGGCAAAAAATATAATTTTTTATATAACATACAAATGTCTTGAAAACAGTTTTTGTCCAAGTAACATCGAAAATGTATTCGTTACATGGTGGAGGACAGTAGCATTCGCGCCATGTTGACGGCATACCTCGAACTAGAGTTATGTTGCTAACACAGGGCTCTAAAAATTTTTATTAGTCAACATGTACCCCATTTTGTTAAACTCTTAAAAGGTTGGGGGAATATGTAGACTTGTTATTTATGGGGGGAAGTGGACTTACGTTTTGAAATATCACAACCAGTAGCATTGTATGCCATATAATACTTAGGATCCATACATCCACAGGTTTGTTGTACATAGTCCTGATAACAGCTTCGAATGCAGCTCTAAATATATAGGTCCCGTTTGTATAAGTATAACAGTGCCGTTCACTGAACTGCCGTTATTTGCCCAGCGAAGCAGAGCTTTGCTTGGAGGTAAGTCTGTGGTAACCTTTGGCTGCCACAAGGGATATAGGGTCTCTTTTCATGTCCAATACTTACATCAATTGTATACGCTGAACCCGGGTTGTAATACGATTTCACTTCGTTTTTTGACTTAATACATACGCCATATGGCTTGCCAAGACGGCTATAGAGATTCTATAAAATTTTAAAATGATAAGCATTTTAGGCACCTACCCTTTGGATAATAAAAGTGGTCTCTTCCCCAGGTGCAATTGTGTAAGAAATCGATTCACCCATGATGGTTTCTTCTCGCCTATGTAGGAAAACTAGCAAAGAGGCTGTATAAACCCAGTCGAAGTATTCGGCTTGGTTAATTAACATTTTTGCACGGAAGCCTAGAAAATTATTATATGGGTACAAAAGAAAAAAGGCTTATACCTCCATGTTCGCCACTGTATCTAAGTTTATAAGTTTTTGTGGCGTTTTCTTGGTTGAAAGTGAAACAGTTTCCCATGCTGGGTTCATACCATCTTGTTAGGTCAGTGCTAAACTGGGGGTATATAGGAATAGTAAATATGACCTGAGTCTAGATCTAGACCTAAGCATAAGCTTAAACATATGCTTAAAATTAGACTATCCCTTGTAAGCCTAAGCCTAGGCTTAGCTTACAAGGGATTAAGAGTAGAGTTAGATACATACTTCAAATTCAATTCGGTATCTTCATATGCAGCCCATGTATACAAGTCGCTCACTTGCCAGCTAGCATTCATTTTTTCCTCTAATGTCATATTAGCCAATATGTATGGCAAGTATGCTTGATTGAAATTCGATTGATTTATCGCCACAGCTATTTGTTTAGCCACCGGGTTGGCTGTTGTCAATTGTTGAGTCACCATGTTGACTGTTGTCGATTGTTGAGTCACCGGATTGGTTGTTGGACAATAATCTGAGAAATGGACTGTATAGTGTAATTATGGTATGGTTTATACCTAGTTCACACCGATCACCACAATATCCTATAGGACATAAGCATTCGTACCAAGGAAAGTAAGTATCGTTAGAAAAACAAGTGCCACCATTTAGGCAAGAATAATCTTGGTTATCTTGAAAATAGGCACAAGGGACGAAGGCTAAAATATTGTTTAGGGTATGCTCGGTATGTGTGGATCCTATTGAGGTTGTTAAAGGGTACTTAAGGGTCGGCACAAGCTAACGCAAGCTATCGTACGAAAGTCAATGTATGAGTGTAAAATACAATCGTACGAGTACGATGGCTCGTACGATGAAATTTCGTAGGATGGCCGAAATTCGTACGATGAGCCGTCGTACTTTTATTGTACGACACTCTGTACGACTCCTCGTACAACAAAAATGCATTGTCATACGACAAAGTACGACAGTACGACAAATTTCGTACGATCTAACATCTTCTGAAGATCGAAGCCTCCTTGCGCTGAAGTCGCACCTGCGAAACCTAAGATTGAAATCTGGCAATCCTAGGTATAGATTGATAATGATCTTGGAGTATGGCTGCGGGGCTAGAATAGTAAACAAAATTTTCTTTCTTACTTTCACAGTTTGACCCCGTCCATATATCCAAGCACTGACAATATGATGTCCCATTTGTATCTACTACACACATCCCACCGTTAAGACAAGTTATGTTACATGAAGGGTTAGCTAAAATTCAACATCCACCCATTATTTTTACTTCCTCCAACTTACTAACATCAGACAAAGCGCATCCACTTATATTAACAGGACACCCACCACAGCTAACACCTAAAGCACTTATATAATCATAGCTTGCTGTTTGTCCAATAGGAATGAGAGATGAATCTCCATTTGGACCACATTGATCAAAGACCGAGCGTAGGCTGCCATCATTATCTCGGACTAAGCCAGATGAGTTGCTTTGTGGGAATATATAACTCCCACTGGGGGTGTACCATGCTTGGTAGACGTAGACACCACAATTGGCTGAAATTTAGATATAATATTATGCTAGGATAAGGACGCATAGGCTAAACCTAAACCAATGACGTAGCCAGATTTCATGTTTTCGTGTTAATATGCATACTTTTCAAAAAATTGGACAGTCAAAGATGCAACTTATTTTTTTAAACTGTTGATAGTTGTCTATTATAGTCGATTTTTGACGAAATTTTCGACCTTTCTAGAAGTTTTCTAGGCTTAAGCCTAAGGTTAAGCCTAAAGTTAAGCCTAGGCTTAACTTTAGGCTTAACCTTAGGCCTAATCTTAGGCTTGGGCTTGGGCTTAGGCTTAGGCCTAGGCTTAAGCCTAAATATAGCTTAAGACTATGCTTAAGCTTAAGCCTAGGCTTAACCTTAGGTTTAGGCCTAAGCTTAGGCTTGGGCTTAAGCTTAAGCCTAAGGTTAAGCCTAAGGTTAAGCCTAAGCCTTTAGAGGATATTTTTCCCAAAAAAATATTTAGCCTCTTCATTCAAAGCTACTTCTCTTTGAAAATTTTTTCATTTGATGAGTTCCAAAACTCGTGGAGATAAATATGATAGGGAATAGTATGAAATCCTACCGGCACTATCACAATATGGCCTCAAGAAAAAATTTGTATAATTGTAATCATTCGGAGCCCACTGTCCACCAGTAGTATCCAGAATACATGGATTGGGGCAATCCATCTCAAGTTCATAATTTTGCCCAATTGTCCAATCCGAAATGTTTGTAGTAGCCAAGCACCATAGGCTACCAACACCACAAGATTGTTCTATTTTTTATATTTATACGCATATCTATGCATATACAGGGTGTTCCAGTAGGTTGGGACTATCATTGATTTGAGGGTTTCTTGTCATCCAATCGACCATTTTCGATGCGGTAAAGAATTTAAAGTTGTGGAATGAAGTGGTCTCAGTAGCGCAGTAGGTTGCGTGTTTGGCTGTTGCCCGAAAGGTCGTGGGTTCGATACTCAGCTTCGTCACTTGGTTTTTGCCCAAAAAATTAGTTTTAATTTTGACAATTCTATTTCTCATCAAAATTGTGACCAATTTTTTGGGCAAAAACCAAGCGACGAAGCTGGATATCGAACCCGCGACCTTTCGGCCAAACGTGTAACCTACTGCGCCACTGACGCGTTGTCGCATAACCTTAAATTTTTTATCATTTTTTTCTTAATTTTGACAATTCTATTTCTCATCACTGTTAAAAGATTTTTTGATACGGTTTTTTTCTTCAAATTGAAAAATTCGATATCAGAAAACGCGAATTTTGAATATTTTTATAAAATCTGAAGCAGAATTGTCTAAGCTCTCTCCTATAAAAAACCGCATCTAAAATGACCGATTGAATGACGAAAACCCTCAATTCAATGATAGTCCCAGTCTAGTGGGACACCCTGCACACTAAGCTTACTTGCTATTGGTTGAATTGATGAATCCGAGGGGTTTATATAACTGAGCGCACTATTGTCAATAAATACGCCTGTGCCATCATATGGGGAGCAACTCAACTCTACAAATTTTTTATTCTCATAAGAAAATTTTAAATCAATATCACTATCGTGTTCATCATAGTCAATTTGCTTTAAAGGACCAGTCCAGTGGGGAAAAGTTGCCCATTTTTGTTGAATTCGGAAAGTTCATGAAAAATGGCGCATTTTTTGTTTTTACGGCATGTTCTGAATCGTTGTAGTTTTTGAGATAATAGCGTTTGAAATTTTGAATTTGTGTACAAGCTCTTTTGTTGTAATACACAAACTTTTTTGAATTTTTGCGGAAAAATCGATTTTTCAAATTTTTATAAAATGAACATTGTAGCAATTTTTTATAGCTAAATGAGACAAACAAAATGACACCAAAATTATCCAATTTGAACATTGTTTTGGATTATTTAAAAATAACCCTGATTCATGTTTTCGTTTCAATAACCCAAAACAATTTTCAAACTGGATAATTTTGGTGTCATTTTGTTCGCCATTCATTCAGATTTAAATTGACGATATTCAAATTTTCGTGTCAATACACAAAAATTTGCCTGAAAATTAGGGTTTCATTGATTTTGATCCAAAACCTATCATGATAAGTGTCGATTAAAGGTTTTCGACTATGCTGAACACGATGGTGAAGTCATTTTTTGAATTATACTTTTCCTTGGGATATTCCATGTTTGAGCTAAAAATTGAATTTTTCAGGAAAAAGCTAAATTAAAAATCGGACTTCACCATCTTTATCATCATACTCAGCATAGCCGGAAGCATTTCATAACACCCATGATGGTATGATTTGAATTTCAATTGATGATATTCAAATTTTCGTGTCAATAAATAAAAATTAGCCTGAAAATCGGGGTTTCATAAATTTTTTATTCAAAGCCTATCATGATGGGTGTCGTTCAGAGGTTTTCGGCTATGCTGAATACGAGAATCCGGTGTCCTTTTTTGAATTGGAAATTTCTGACAAAATCCATTTTTTCATTTTCAAAAATCTTCAATACCCGAACAATTCGTTCCATAATATCCATCCGCACATACACATTGATATTGGCCACCTGGATAGCTAACACATTTATAGTTTGAATTCGGACAAGGATCAAGAGTACACCCGTCTGCTGGTTGAACTTCACAACAACTTCCAGAGAAATTACTCGGGCAAGCACAGACTACACAAGCGTTATTAGAAGCTAATTCGAGACAATACCCATACCCACAATCGGTACAACTTGAAGCGTAATATATGGGGAGTAAACTAACAAAAATTAGACCACTTGCAAGAAAATACATTTTTGTGTTAGTTTGTAAGATAAATGGACTATATATATGCTGTCTTGATGTATATACATTATTTATCTATAATTGTGCTTTAGCATCTTTTGACTATAGATAGTCAAAAGATGCTATTAGTTATGCAGATTTTTAGGACGACTTCCTAGACTGTAGGCAAAGGAAAGAATTCAACAAATTGTTCAAAAGTCTTTTTCCTTTATGCTTAGCAACTTCAACAAGAAAGCAAGAAACTTATCACAAAAGAGTATTGTTTAAAAGGATTTCCGGTAAATAAAAAATTCATATTTCGACTAAAAATTACAAAAAGGCTAAAAAGATCCAAGATTTTTTGTCAATGCCCATTTTAGATTTGCACGAACAAGGTTTTAGAGTACATCCATCTGCTGACTCGACTTCACAATGAGCACTAGAGAAATTAGTAATGCTGAGTCTTCTAGAGAACCGAACTTTGGACCTCGTACCCTCTATAAAATGGGTTGAAAGAACTCGCAACAGTTCTGGCCATCCGAAAATGTGTTACTACTAGGCAAAATCTTTTGACCTCAAGCGGGGTTTAAACCAGCTTTTAGGGGCGCCTGAAACAAGCCTAGTACCACCGAACCATGGGAAAATCGAATTTCTATTTTTTGGAAAAATCGAATTCTATTTTTCGACTAAAGTTCGGAACCCCAACTCCTCCCCCATTTTCAAAATTACCCAAAATCGATTTTTTTCCCATTTTCTGAACTTTTCAACAAAAAATAATACCAGGATCGATTCGGTGACAAGAAAAATCTCCAGAAACACTTTACTGCCCTTCCCAGAACTCAATCATGCGAAAATCGAATTTTCTGAGAATAAAGATTTTGACCCTTTATAAAATAAAAAAAACATAGTATACAAAACGACATGTCAAAGTTATTGTATTAAAAAAAATCCATCAACGCCCCAGAGGATGATCTTCAGGGCACACAGTTGGTACATTGAAACAGTTTTTCTTTGCCTGTTCAACTGAATGTCTATCCATTAAAGTATGTACGGCTTCTTCGTTCATACAAATCACATGGAAAAGTCGAATCGCCAGATAAGCAAATTCAAACAAGCATATCGCCGCTAATCCCAACATCAAGCCTGTTATATTCATCAAGCTGGTTAGGATGTAGGTAAACTAAAAAAATATATTAAACAATGAAATGCCTGCTAGAAAATTCCAAATGAGGATTAAGTTTACGTAGATTATACTCCTTACAGTATATTTCGGCTTCTCAACAAAAGACTTATGGCTCAGTCTAGGGAATTGAACATTAAAAATGGCTATATTTGAGGTATAATTCCCCAGACACACTCCATCCCACGAGTCAGTCGAAGAGTTTCTGCATTGCGTTGGCTAAAAATAGCACATAGGGCGAAAAATATAATTTTTTTCCAACATACATAAGTCTTAAAAACAGTTTTTGTCCAAGTAACATCGAAAATGTATTCGTTACATGGTGGAGGGCAATAGCATTCGGGCCATGTTGACGGCATACCTCGAACTAGAGTTATGTTGCTAACACAGGGCTCTAAAATTTATTATTAGTCAGCATATATCCCATCTTGCTAAACTCTAAGGTTGGGGAATATGCAGACTTATTACTTATGGGAGGAGGTGGACTTACGTTTTGAAATATCACAGCCAGTAGCATTATATGCCATATAATACTTAGGATCCATACACCCACAGATTTGTTGTACATAGTCCTGGTAACAGCTTCGAATGCAGCTCTAAATATATAGGTATAAGTACAACAGTGCCATTATTTGCCCAGCGAAGCAGAGCCTTCGGCTGCCACAAGGGATATAGAGTTTCCTTTATGTTCAATACTTACATCAATTGTATACGCGGATCCCGGATTGTAATACGATTTTACTTCGTTTTTTGACTGAATACACATGCCATATGGCTTGCCAAGACGGCTATAGACATTCTATAAAAATTTTAAAATGATAATTATTTTAGGCACCTACCCTTTGGATAATAAAAGTGGTCTCTTCCCCGGGTGCAATTGTGTAAGAAATCGATTCACCTATGATGGTTTCTTCTCGTCTATGTAGGAAAACTAGCAAAGAGGCTGCATAAACCCAGTCGAAGTATTCGGCTTGGTTAATTAACATCTTTGCTCGGAAGCCTTAAAAAATTATTATATGGGTATAAGAGAAAAAAATCTTATACCTCCATGTTCGCCACTGTATCTAAGTTTGTAAATTTTTGTGGCGTTTTCTTGGTTGAAAGTGAAACAGTTGCCCATGCTGGGTTCATACCATTTTGTTAGGTCAGTACTAAACTGGGGGTATATAAGAATAGTAAATATGACCTGAGTCTAGGCCTAAGCATAAGCTTAAACATAAGCCTAAAATTAGACCATCCCTTGTAAGCCTAAGCCTAGGCTTAGGCTTATAAGGGATTAGAGTTAAATACATACTTCAAATCCAATTCTGTATCTTCATATGCAGCCCATGTATACAAATCGTTCACTTGCCAGCTAGCATTCATCTTTTCCTCTAGTGTCATATTTGCCAATATGTATGGCAAGTATGCTTGATTGAAATTCGATTGATTTAACACCGCAGCTATTTGTTGAGCCACCGGAGTGGCTGTTGGACAGGGGGCTAAATTTAAGAAAAATGGATTGTATATTATAGTTAGGGTAGATACCTTCACATCGGTTACCACAATATCCGCTAGGACATACACAGGTATACCAAGGAAAGTAAGTGCCGTTGGAAAAACAAGAGCCACCATTTAGGCAAAAATAATCTTGGTTATTTGGAAAATAGGCACAAGGGACGAAAGCTAAAATATTGAAGAGAATTTAAAAAGTTAAGAGAGAGAATGAAAATTTTCTCCTTACTTTCACAGTTTGACCCAGTCCATATATCCAAGCACTGACAATATGATGCCCCATTTGTATCTACTACACACATGCCACCATTAAGACAAACAAGGGTGCATGGAGGAGTAGCTAAAATTCAACATCCAACAATATTTTTCCTACCCCCAACTTACGAGGTACCCAATTTACTAGCTCACATCCACCTGTATTAAAAGGACACCCACTACAACTAACACCTGAGGCCATTATATAAGCATAGCTTGTTGTTTGTCCAATAAGATAGGGTGATGATGTTCCTGTTGGCCCTCGTTGAGTAAGGGCCGAGAAAAAGCTGCCAGAAGAAGTTTGGTTTAGACCAGATGAGTTGCTTGTTGGGGCTATCGTAGTGCCATTGGAGTTGACCCATGATTGGTATACGTAGATACCACACGAGGCTAAAATTGAGTGTATACTATTTGGCTAGAGTCTCTATCGCTGATTGTGAAGAGAGGTTATCTAAAAAAATAAGCCTAAGCCTATGCTAAGCCCAAGCCTAAGACTAAGCCTAATACTAAGTCTAAGCCTATGCATAAGACTAAGCCTAAGCTTAAGCCTATGTCTAAGCCTAAGCCCAAGTCTAAGCCCTTTATCATCCTTTCATTTTCAAACATAAAATTAAAGATTTAATTTTTTAATGCGTTTGAAAAATTTTGCTTTTTGCTAAAAAAAATTGTGAATTAAAAAATCAAAACAATTTTTGAGCATACTCAAAAATTTATAAACAACACCATATTTCTATGGTAACTTCATCTTTAAAATTTTGCGTCTAGTCCTTTACCCACTAGGCTATGAAGCACGCCCCCATAAGACCCTGGTTCAATGTTCATAAGGTCTATTTTTTCAAATATCGCTCAAAATTTTTGCACTTATATATTTTTTCTTTGCTATACAAGAATCTTGAAAAAAATTCAATTTTGATAAAAATTTGATATTTATTAGAGATAAATTTTGACCAAAATTTTTAAATTTTCTTTCAAAAATATTAAAACATAAGTGGTCTCCTACGATTTTTTACCTATAGTGATTTCGAGGGGTCCACGGAGCCCCTCTTCACCACCCCCCACCCTTAGCTACGCCACTGCCGCAGTCTAAAAATGGCTAGGGCCATGACCAGAGAAAATGATAGTACCAGGGCAGGGATAGGGAAAATATAGTAAGATATCCTACATGCACTTCCACAATAAGGTCTAAAATAAAATCTTGTATAATTATAATCAGTCGGAGCCCAATATCCATTATTGATATCCTTAATACAGGGATTTGGGCAACTCGTCAACAAATCATATGAAGCTCCATTCCCTGAGTTTCCACGCCCGCTCAACCAATCCGTATTGTTTGTAGCAGTCAAACACCATAGGGTACCAGTGCCACAAGGTATATCTATTTTTTTATATTTATTTGAATGTGTACACTAGTGTGGGTGATATTATCATTTCGTTATTTTCATAACGTTAGAATAACGAACAAATTTTTTTCGTTATTACAACGTTATTAAAGGCCCAGGCCAGTCAGTTAAAATCATAGGTCGGCAAGGTGGAGGTGGGGAGAGGGGGCCCCCAATGAGTGGTCCCCCACGACCTCCACAAAAAAACGACTTTTTTTTAGTCTTCTGACACCCAATTTTTATGGACCATTCATATGTTTGGCGGGATCTATGCGTAGTTACCCTCAATTTTGGGCCATAAGTGCGTGGTCCCTCCTTTAAATTTGGGCTCGTGCTTAGTGGGTCAGGGGGGGGGGAGGCTCCCCCCTTGCCGACCTATGAGTTACAATCATATGAAAAAAAATGATATATTCGGAAAGATCATGAAAAATTGAGCATTTTTTGTTTTTACGGCATCATCTGAATCGTTTTCC
>JAQGBS010001968.1:0-14130 GCA_034698545.1 Acrobeloides obliquus
ACAAGCGTAAAAGAAAAAGCAGTCGCCATTATTATTCTTCTACCAGTTCTAGTTCATCTTCTAGTCGTTCTTCTTCACTGGTATGATCAAAATTAAATAAAAACATGCTTGCCTGACCCTGATTCAGGGAAAGGAGTGTGGGTGTAATGAATTATATATTTTTTCAATTTTAGGACCGGACTCAACACAAAATGGGTAGCTTAATGACAGCCACAAAGCCGTTGATGGCCGCACAAAACGCATTGACGTCTAGTTTTGTGCATACCCAAATTGCAACATATCCTCCCGGCACGTCGACTTCTGCTCAATTCCAACAACAACCCGGTGCTACAAATAATCCACTTCCCCAGATGCCAAACTACTATGCTCCATTTGGTTTCCCCCAACCGGTAAGATTGCGTTCAAGCATATCAAAAAAGTTGTTAAAAAATGTAGCTTTGCTTGATTTTCAATAAAATTACCCCTATATGGGTAATTTTTAGGATTTTTGAAAGGAAATTTTCGGGTCGAAAAAACATAAAAATTACCCTAATTCCGGTTTTTTTCGATACATTTTGTATTTTAAGCTCATATTTTTTTAGGTTCCATCTGGCTTCCCACCAACACTTTTTAATCCAGCCGTCCCACCTCCACAATTTCAATACTTATGTCAACCTCCACCACCAGGTAGAATTACTAGCAGATAAATATGTTTGATGGAAACTGTTATTTTAGTGCCTCCACCACCAGGGAACCATCCGAATAGTCTGGCAGTGCAGCCTCCACCACCGCCTCCTCTGCCGCCGACGTCGAATAATCATCAGCCACCGCCACCTCCGCCAGCAAACAACGGCGGTGGACAACCAAGATTCCCGTTGCCAGTACCACCTCCGTCAACATCAGCTAGATATCCACTACCAAGACTTTCTATTCAAAGACCTGTGTAGGTTTTTTACGGATTCAAGGATCAGTCTCACTCGGGGAAAAACACTATGAAACAGTTATATATTGCTCTATTTTTTATGAACTCGAAAAGTTCATGAAAAATGGAGCATTTATTGTTTTTATATCATGTTCTGAATCGTAGTTTTTGAAATTGCTTATATTTTCGTTGTAATACACAAACTTTTTTGAATTTTTTTGCGGAAAACTCAATTTTTGCATCGATTTTTTACATTTTCATAAAGTTGTAGCTATAACTTTGTATAAGTCGTCGAGACGAATAAAATGGCACCAAAATTATCCAATTTGAAAATTGTTTTTAGTGTTTTTTTCGAGTGGAGAGACTGGTCTTTTAAGAATGTGTGTGAAATTTTTTATTTGTTGACAACACATGGATTTAGTGATCCCTCCCAAGAATTTTCCACGCAGGGATGTGTTGCAAAAGAATAAATACAGTCAAACTCGATTTAGTGACACCCTGGGGTGTTACTAAATCGAGAGTTGACTGTATTAGCAACGCAAGAAAGTGTCTTATTAAATTTTTTTGTGTATCTCACCTTTTTTTCAAACTTTGGTCTGCCATGTTCCTAACTCAGCTTTTTTTATTACGCTACTATTTTCAGCCACCTTTTTTAATACACAAATTGCCTTTGAGATAAAACGATCTTTTTTATTCAAGTTCAATAAAAAAAGAAAAAGATCCATATCAATTAGCGATAACTTTTTTTTGTTCTGTTGTCTATAAGTCGCTCTTTCAGCATTCAAATCACGCGGCTTTCCTTCGACGTTATGTTTTATTTCTTGGCGCGAAGTTAAAAAATAAAATTAAAAAAACTACAATTTTTTTCTGATAGACACGATCATTGTCATTTCATCATTCATTCTAGACTAAAATCATGTTTCCTTGCACACTAAAAATTTGTGGATGTAATTCTTGTAAGATTGACATGTGTTGTGAACGAATAATTTTATACCAGCTTAGCCAGTCTTTAAATGGAGTGAAACGGTAAAAAAAATTTTGGTACTACTAAGCATTAGCCGCCACAAATGACATTTTTTTCGGAAAATTTTTCTGGGATCCAAAATTGTTCAAAGAAAGTGTTTGAAAATTTTTCAAGATTTAATTTTTAGGATAATGAATAAACGAAAACTTCCACCAGTGGCCGAAGATTGGGGAGCTGGAAATTTCGATGATTACAACATCATTGAAATAGTCGGCGAAGGAACTTATGGACAAGTATACAAAGCCAAATGTAAAAAGACAAGTAAATTATCAACCTTTTTTTTGTTATAGTTTTCAACAACAATTTTTCAGATGTGCTAGTAGCGTTGAAAAGAGTCCGCCTCGAAAATGAACGTGATGGTTTCCCAATAACGGCTATTCGTGAAATCAAAATTCTCCGCCAATTGGATCACAAAAATGTCGTCAAACTGATCAATATTGTTACGGATAAACGGAAAGCCACTAACTATAAAAAGGATCCAGGTGCGAATTTTATACATTTTTGTAATTTCACGCGGAAAAATCGACTGCGCGAATTTTCGAACCCGGAAAATGCTTTTTTTCTGACCCTGATTCAGGGAAAAAATTGAATTTTTGAAGCGAAAATGGTCATTTTAGGTGCATTCTACTTGGTATTCGAATACGTCGATCACGATTTGAATGGACTTTTGGAATCCGGATGGGTGAATTTCAGCGAGCAACAGATTGCCTCGCTTTTCAAGCAACTACTTTTGGGGCTTGAACACTGCCATTCGTTGAACTTTTTGCACCGCGACATTAAATGCTCAAATATTCTTGTTAATAACAAGTAAGATCTATAAACTTGTACCCGTTACCCCTAAAAGTTTCCAATTTTCAACAAGAAATTTCCAATTTTGACATGTTTTCACTAAAAAACATCCCAAACTTTTCATTATTTTCACCAAAATTCATCATTTTTTCACCCAAAATCACCTTTTTTTCATAAAAAATCATCATTTTTTTACAAAAAAATTACCAAATGGCTGTTTTTTTAACACTGTTATATTTATCACCATTTTCAGGGGACAAATCAAATTAGCCGACTTTGGTTTGGCTAGACTATATCATCGTGATTACGACAGACTGTACACAAACCGCGTGATTACCCTATGGTATCGCCCACCCGAACTTTTGCTGGGCGAAGAAAAATATGGAACCGCGGTGGACATTTGGAGCGTTGGGTATGTAATTTCTCGGTTTTGCTCAAATCCTTAAAAAATTTTTTTTAGATGCATTTTGGGAGAATTGTTTACCAAGAAGCCCATATTCCAAGGAAATCGCGATGAAATGGAGCAACTCATGGCTATTTACAAGTGCTGCGGTACACCACATAAAGATAATTGGCAAGACTCCGAAACCCTACCGTTGTCCGAAAATTTCAAATGCAAAACCAACTATCCGAGAGTGCTGAAAAGCAAATTTTCTTTGTAAGTGATTACGCTCATTTGTCACCCCCAAAAATTCCCATTTTAGCATCCCTCAACAGCCATTAGACTTGCTAGATAGACTGCTTCAACTTGACCCTACACGAAGGCCGTCTGCTGCGATTGCTCTCGAACACCCATGGATCGTGAACATCGATACAGACAAAATCCCGCCACCAACTCTGCCCACCCACCAAGATTGCCATGAAATGTGGTCGAAGAAACAACGGCAAGCGCGAAACCAAGTCGTCAATAATAGCAACAATAGCGTGGTAGGAACGAAATATCGCCGTCTTTCTTCAAATCAATTAAATTAAAATAAAAACTAAGAGAGTTTAGAATAATCCAGTGCCTTCTTCGTCAGCCTCTGCAGCTTCATCGCAGCAGTTGTATCGTCGATAAAAAAATGCTTTGTGGTTATGGCGGGTTTTTCTTCTATATACTTGATTTGATTCGGACTTTTTATGCATTCTTTTCATTTGGGGTAGTTTTTTGTGTCTTTGGGGTTATGGTGGTTCAAGTGCTACACACGGTACTCTTATAAGTTTTAAGAGAACACACGAAATCGTTTCTGGTAAAAAATTTTGGTACTAAGGATTAGCGAGCCCAAATTTTTTTCTTTGTTATGACCTCTCTAGGTGGTAACTGCGGGAAATCGATTGTTCTCTTTTAAGCTTAGACCTGAGTAAAATTCGATTTTTTCCATTTTCACTTCAATACAATATCCTGAATCAGGGTCAGGGAAGCATGTTCAAAGTTCGAAAAACTGATCAATTCCCGCATAAAGTTACTCCTAGAGAGATTATATTCAAAAAAAAGTAAAAAATTTTTTTGAAAAAAGATTCACGTCTAGTTTTTGGTACCTCTATTCGCTAACCCTTAGTAGTACCAAAATTTTCTAAGAGTATAGATTGGAAATTACATTTCCAATTCGAATAAATACTCATTCGAACACTTACATATTACACATTATAACATTTTGCATATCATATATTAAGTTATAAAGATTACCGTTTTTTCAATAAAATGAAAATAATACAGATACAGGATGGGTAAAAAAGTGGGATTTTGTGATTTTTATGCAGGAAAATTCGCATTTTCTCTTTTTGATTTTGAGTTTTAACTAAATTCTTTTTTAAGAGAATTCGATTTTCTACATTTGAAAAAAGAATTAGTTCAAAAGATTAGTTCAAAAGATAACATTTTATCCGAGAAAATGCAATTTTTATGCAAAAATAAAAATCACAAAATTCCACTTTTTTACTCACGTAAATAATTGATTTCTTATATTATGATATTGTTAGAATCCGCACTAATCGACACTAACTGTCGGAAATCGTTGAGGGTCCGCGCTAAATAACGCTATTGTCGTCCAAGGCGATTTTTGAGGAAAATTTGCACAAAAAATCATAAGGGAGATGACCCTTGTTTTTGGGCCCCCGCAAGATTTTTTCTAGATACGCTATTACCGAGACTGCGTTGGATTGTGACGAGTTGGCGTTAATTTCCGATAATTAGTGTTGATTCGCACGGAACTTTATGTGTTACTTTTGGGTTAAATGGTTGTTTTTAAGTAAATCGATTTTTTCGACGAACTATTACAAATTGAATGTCAAAATATGCAAATTTCTTGCTCTGTGATTTACTTTTTTTTAACCATAATTTGCATATTTCAAAATCATTGGTTAAAATCGATTTACGCATTATCTTATTTTTTTGTTATTATTTAAAATTATGTAATAACTTCTGTTAATTTTATGTTAGAATAGAACTTTTTATGACCCAAAACAGATATTCTTCAGTGGAGCAAATCCATCTAATTTTTCTTTATCACTTGCTTAATGTGTGAAGAAGAAAGAGAAAGCAAGCCACAGGTTAGTTATCAAATCTTATTGCTTAAACCATTCTACTTTTGGAGGAGTTTATGTCAATGCATACGTGGTCAAGGGGAGGCTCCTTCATTTCACCGCATTTGCGAAAAAACAATTGAGTACCTAATTCGCATTTTTTCGAGCGAAGCGCGAAAAATTTGACATTTTTATTTGAAAAATGCGAAATGAGTCATCAAAAATTCACTAAAAATAATATTCAAATCGCCAAAAAATTCGCATTTTTTTACCCAATTCGCAAAAATGCGAAATGGTAATAGGCTCAATTCGCATTTTTAGTCGTTGATCCCATCCCGTGCCCTCACGTATGCTGACATGTGAAAGAACAACAAAATCTGGGCATTTTATTGCTTTTATGGCACTAGTTGAAAATCTAACTGTAAAAAGATATGGATGAAACAAAAAAAACGAGTTTGAACATTGAAACGAAGAGCTTGTTGATCAATCAGATTGTTTATTGAAACGATTTAATAAAACATAAAATTCGAAATCCTTGAACATGTGGAAAACAATACAGCATTTTGTATAACTCGCTGAGACGAATAAAATGACAAATTATTGAATTTGAACATGTTTCGATTTATTGAAACGAAAACCCTGATTTTCATGTTAACTATTAATCGTTAGATTTTCAAGTAGTGCCGTAAAAGTAAAAAATGGTCCAATTGTGTGCTCTTTCACATGGCATCAACTCTTCAATTGTGGAATGGTCCTTTAAAAAGAATAAAGTTCTTGTGAATGTACACATTTCATCGGATTCGAATATTTGCATTGAACATAATGGCAGCTTCAGCTTCGATGGGTTGAACTGGAATCGTGAGATCTGCAATCTAATGTGTGAATTTATTCAGAAGGCATTAGGCTAACTTTAACTCATCAAGTTTGAGGATTTTTCGTTCATGTGATGCTGTTTTTCCTAGGCACTTCCACCAACAAAAATGCCAGCTAGTTCACTTTGTTGGATTCACTTTAGGGGTCATCCAGGTATTACGTAATCAACTTTTTGGTGGTTTACCCCCCCCCCCCAACGTAATTATCAAAAATGTACTAATATAATCAATTTTTATGAGAAGGGTCGACCCCCTACCCCACATGATTACGTAATATCTGGATGACCCTTATCGTGTTCCAAAGTCGAACATTTTTTCCTTTAAAATCACCCGAAAAACATTCTATTAGGGTTTTTAGTCGAGAAACACATTGGTGATGTTGTAATTCAACAATTGCCATTTTGTAAAACTGAAAAAGTATCTTTAAAAAAGTAAAAACACAAAAGTCAACGAAAAAATGGTGGGCTTGAAGAACGCTTGGCTTTTTAATATAAATAACGAAATTTTAATTCAAAAAATGAAAAATTCGAAAAAAATCCTTGATCGTCTCCCTTATGTTTTCTCCCAAAAATCTGGAAAATTTTTGAAAAAAAACAAGGGGGATCAAGGCAAATTTTTAGTACTCCCAATCGAAACCCACTGCGCTAATACAACTAGTGATTGCCCGAACCGAAAAAATCGTACGGTTACGGTCGCACCTAAATTTTTGTGGTTCCCGTTCCACCCAAAAATTTTTATTTGTTTATATCACACAACAGACCAGGGTTGAAAAAATTGCTAAATGGTCACTTAAACAATTTTTGCGAGCGAAAATGGCTAAAAATTGGCAAATTTTACCCTAAAATAGTATTTTTGTCAAAAACTGACTTTAAAAATGGAATTTTTGGAGAATTTTCGCTTTTTTGTGGCAAAAATAGTCATTTTTTGACAATTTTTAGTGAAAAATTTTAGAGAAACGCATAATGGGGCCCATTATGGTTGCTGAATTTTTTTTAAATTTTGGTAAAAAACATAAGGGGGACTATTGTGAAAAAAATAATCCAAAAAATTGCCATTTTTTAGCTAAAAATGCACAGAAAATGCGATTTTTGGAGAAAAAATGATGAATTTTTTTTAATACTTATTGAAAAATTTTTTGCGTTCTGGTTCCATCCAAAAAATTTTACGGTTTCTTTTCCACATCAGGAACCGGTAAAAGGCTATCACTGATTCAACTTGTCCCATTGTTGGGGGATAGGGTCATGAGTAAATCAAAATGGGACTTTTTTTGCAATTTACATGCTTGTATATAGAAAAACTGGAATTTGGGCAATTTTTTCATGTTTTTTCGACCGAAAATTTTTTCTTCAAAAATCCGAAAAATGACCCAGGTAATTTTATGCGGGAAATCGATTGCGCGCATTCCCGAATCTTGAAAACCCTTCCCTGATTCACGAAAGTAAGTTCGTATATAAAATCTAAAAATACAAATTTACACTTACTTCCTGAATCAGGAACCGGGAAACATTTTTAATCTTCGGGAATGCGTGCAATCGATTCCCCGCATAAAATTAGCCCTAATAGGGTCATTTTTGAAAAAAAATTTCGGGTCGAAAAAACATGAAAAATCGCCCAAATTCCGGTTTTTTATACACCCTGTAAAATGTTGACTTTTTTAAAGCATTGCTCACTTGATCCATAGTCCGGAAATGTTCCAGGACTCCAAAAGATTCGATTTTTGGTCAATTATTCAATTTTTGACGAATTTTTCGATCTTGAAGAAGTCTTTCTGTTTAACTTATCAAATAGCAAAAACTTAGTAAAAGACCTTTTGCTGTTGTTTGGCGAAAAAAATCCCGTTTGTGTTCTTGCATTTGTGAATATTCGGCTAAAAAAACGTGGTTCTTTGGGTCCCATGACCCAAGAGTCTAGAGTCCCAAAAAAGTGGTTCCCTTCCAGATTGATCCAGTCCCATTTTCATTTTTTTGGAATACTTCGCATGATTGGTACATTCACAAGAAATCATATTCTCTATTATATCGTAAATTTTTAGATAGCCATTCTGTGAATGAAGATAACCATGTACAAACAACGCTATGGAATTGTATTAGTGAAATTTTAGGACGACATCTCATAAGTTTAAGCTAAAAATGTGCAGTTTAACAACTTCAACAAAGCAACTCAACATCATTTTGTTGTAATCGAAGTTGTTGATGTTTCTGATGTTGAAGTTGGTGATCTACTCAACTTTTATCAGCAGCTTTATGAGATAAACTTGCCATTTCTCAAATTTGATAGTTTTCAATTGATTCAAAGAATGATCTCATTTGGATATGAAGATATTACAACAACAAAAAATCTACTTTATACAGGAAAAAATTCTATCCTTAAATGACCAGTCCTGTCGGAAAAAGTTGTCATTTTCGTAGATATTCAGAATGTCATGAAAAATGGAGCATTTTTTGTTATTACGGCATGTTCTGAATCGTTGTAGTTTTCGAGGTAATTGATTGTGATGTTGACGATTTTTGAAATTTTGTGTATTACAACGAAAGATTGCACCTGGGTCGTAGTTTTTCCCTGAATCAATAAAATGTGTATATTGAGAAGAAAATATGCTCCATTTTTCGTGAACTTTCCCCGAAAATCAACAAAAATGACAACTTTTTCCCGATCGGACTGGGCTATTATTTAAAATAATTGCAAGTTTTTAGGCATGAGAAAACTCGTCTATATATGATTTTAAAGTTATCTTCTACTTGTGTTGAAACGTGTTGAATTTTGAATAGTAAAGATGGAATTGAAAGTTTTTGATCATCGACGAAATTGAATTATTTGATGGAAAAGCAGAGTATCTATAATGAAAGCTTCTATAATGAAATTACGGTAGAATAGAATACCCATGAAAATTTATGAGGCGACTATTTCAAAAAAAATTTTTCATGACTTTTTATGTCGAAACTCTAAGCGAGTATAGAAATTTTTTTTCTTACACTAAGCAAAGAAAGCACCACATGTGCGAAAGGTTTTTACATGTTGCTTGCTTCTAAGCTGAAAATTAGAGTTAGTAAACAGATAGAAAATGGATTGGTTTTAGTTTCCATTTTGCTCAATCGATTTCGACTTTTTTCGGTCTTTTTCACCTCTATGTTTTTTGTCAATCGGTTTCGACTTTTTTTGGTTTTTCAAAAGTATCGGTTTTGATTCGGTTTCCTAACTCTACTGTCAGAAAAAATTTTTGATGAAAAATGGAAAAAAATTTTGGACATTTTTTATGAAAATCTTAATGGAGAATCATTGTTTTTTTCAAAAAATTTTTAGTAAAAGCATAAGGGGGACCATTGGGAAAAATTTTCATTCACCTAATTTCGGGAGGGAGCTTTGATTTCCTAACACAACTACTATTTTTAGAGCGAAAGTACCCTATTAATATCATCTACGAGCATAATCATGTACAAACTTCTGCTATATGGATGTTTTGAATATTTATGCTCTTGAGTGTTTTTATTTATCGTGTGATAAATCTTCTAATAAACGTGAAATTTATGCGTGTTTTTTAACGGTTTATACCGTGAACTCTATTAGGTTGGTCCGAAAGTTTAGATACATGATTTGGGACTCGAAAAAAGATTATTTTCTCTTCAAATATCCACCTCTTCCTGAATCAGGGCCAAAGAAGCGTTTTGGAAATTTCGCTCAATATACAGAGGGCGGAGAAGTCCTGGCAAAAGATGCACAAAGTCCTAACATGAGATGCAAAAAGTCTTGGGATGAGATGTAACAAGTCGTTGCAATTTTCTTCAATTGACGTTCTAGCAAGACCTATCTGACGTTGCATTTGCAACGCTAATGTTGCAATCTGACAGCCCTACCATACATATCCAGTAGGGGTAGGACACTGGCGTGGGAGGATGGGTGGGTGGATGACCGATTAGGAGAGGGACACTTTTATCTTAAGCCTAGGCTTAAGCTTAGGAAGTTTTTTCAAAGAAACTTTTTTGTTGAAAAATGCTTGTTTTAAGCTAAAAATTCTGAAGAAATTTACGATTTTTGGCGAAAAAATAATGTGTTTCGATGAAAAAATGTAAAATTTGGACATTTTTGGTGAAAAATGGGAACACTAAGGGGGACGGGACATTTTCAAAAATGGCGGGTGGGTGCAAAATTTTGGGGGGGGAGATAAGGGAGGGACCGACCACCCCACTGGATATATATGAACCCTACCTATAAGGGAAATTTTTAAGGAAAAAAATTTCGGGTCCCAAATCATGTAAAAAATTGCCAAAGCTTTGGATCAACCCATTTGAATTTCGGATTGCATAAAAATTTAGTAATGTTTTAGGTATCAAAACTATATTAAAGTACTACTATATCTGTTCTATCATATTTTCCCCTAAAATGCTAAAATTCCTATATTCTGAGCTGTTATGGTGTATGTCATTGGGGCATTGTAAATGTTGCTACGAAATCAATACTTACGATTACATGTAATTTTAGGCTCCATTACACTTTAGAAGTCCAATCAACTTTTAAGAGTCCAAATCTAGTTTAAGCTTAGGTTTAGGTTTAAGCCTAAGACTAGGCTTAAGCTTAGGTTTCTTACGCTTATATGAAATTTTATACTTTATGTTTTATTTAGCATGTTTTGTTTAACAAAAACAAAGGAAAGAGAAAAAACAATTCAAGACATATTCAAAATGTTAACTTCTTCAAAAAAGTAATTCTTTTTTTAACTATAAAGGTTGTTCCAAAAAATCGCCATATGGTAATTTTTTGGTGAAAATTGTTCAAAAAGTGTTTCTCCAAAATGACTTATTAGGGGTATTTTTTAATGCGAGACATCGATTGCGCGCATCGAAAAATCTTGAAAACGCCTCCCAGAGTTTCATTTTTTCCAGTTTTCGGTAGGAATTCCTACTTGAAAATATGAAAATTGGATATTTTATGTTCTGGAAGGTGTTTTCAAGGTTTTTCAATGCGCGCAATCGATTTCTCGCATAAAAATACCTAATGAGTCATTTTGGAGAAAAAAATTTTAAAAACAAAGACGGCCCCGAATCAGAGTTTTCGTTTCAATAACCCAAAACAATTATCAAATTGGATCAATTTGGTGTCGTTTTGTTCGTCTCGTCGAGCCACAAAGAATGTCATTGTTTTTTAAATACACCCAACAATTAAGCGTTTTAAAAAAATGTAAAATTCAGGGTTTTCGTGCCAATACTCCGACTAATTCAAATGAGATCGAGACGCCCTCTCAAATATGAGACGTTTTTAGCGTCTCGACCATCTGTTCGAAATGGTTAGCGCGTAATTTTAAATCGTTTCAATAAACACGATTTTATTGAAATTCAGGCTAATTTTACTGTAACAAATTTTTTATATAAATTCTCCCGAACGAAAAACAATTTGTACGCGTCCAGGGCCGTAAAAGCTCCGAAATTTCGGGGAACGGCTCCCGATCTCTCTTATGTAATTTTTTTCATGAAAACCTTTTTTTTGAAAAATGCTTGTTTTTAAGCTGAAAATGCTCAGAAATGATCATTTTTGCCAAAAATCGTATAATTTTGAAGAATAATGAAAATTTTTGACGTTTTTGATAAAATTTTTAGATGTAAAATCATAATGGGGGACCATTATGATTTTTAAAAATTTTTTCACAAATTTGGACAAAAACATAAGGGGGGACCATTTTTTTTATTTCGGTGAGGGCTTCGTGCCCCAACGCAGCTACGGCCATGTACGCGTCTCGACACTGTCGAGACTATTTCTATCATTTGTGGCGACCCTTAAGCACGTTTGCAAATTTTGCTTTTTAAACAAAAAATGCTTTCATTTTTTAAAAGCAAATCTCAATGAATTGCTGTTGTCACAAATCTCCATCTATTACATTAAATTGCAAATCTCCGGGTCCTATTTTAGTACAGGATGAGCCAAACAACCGTACTTTTGGGTTGGCGACACTTGCGCATTAAACATTGCGCACCCATATTTGCGCATTTAACAGTTACACACGCACGTTTGCGCATGTACATTTGCACATGCACTTTTGCGCGTGCAACATTTGCGCATGCACTTAAAAAATTGCGCAAAAGTGCATACGCAAGTGCACATGTGCAATGTTTCATGCGTAAGTGTCGCCAACTCGTACTTTTGCGTTTTTTTGGTGAAAAATTTTTTTCGCTGAAAAAATTTTTGACGAAAAATTCGTTAAAAATTGATGTGCTAATAATTGAAATATTCGTTAAAAATCGTATAAACGGAAATTATACATCGAAAATTGGTTTTTTATCTTGTGAAAATTTTTACAATAATTTTTTAAAGGTTGCTCTAAAATCACTTCTGCATTGGTGTTGACAAAGAATGCCTTCTGAACGAAAGAAAAGTGTAGAACGGAAAAGGGAGCACAGTTCACATCGAAGTAGAGTGGATTCAGGACGTGGTGATTATTCTAGGAATCACAGACGTCGTTCACCATCATCTAACAGGTACGGATGTGTAAAAAAATGTGTTTTAATATTTAGAAAGGAAAAAAGTCTGATACACAATTATAATTAAATCATCAATACCGGGTCATTTCTTGGGGGATTTTTTAATGATTTTTTCTGCCTCATTTTTCACTCAATTCTTTTTTATTTTTAGAGCAACAGTAGAGGAAAAATCCAGAGTATGATCTTCCGCGAAATCCTAGAAAAAAGATATAACGTTTTTGCTGATTTTTAAGAGTAAAAATTCAACAACAACATCATAACTTTTTTCTAGAAAAATTTAGGGGAAGATCATATCCAGGATTTTTCTTCTACGGTTGCTCTACAAAATAAAAGAATTTGGTGAAAAGCTTTTAATAGTAAAAAAACGAAAGTCCTTTTTTATGTAACATTTTTTTACATGTGATTTTTTAGACGTCATCCTCATAAAATGGCTCGCTTCCAACATCCATATAAGTATAATCCAAAATATGGTATTTCGCCAATTCGTCATTCATCAAGTAAACATTCACTCGATCATCGCTCGCCAAATCGACGGTCATCAAATCGACATTCGCCAATCCATCGAGAGAAAAATCGACGACACTCGGACTATGAACAACATTCAAGGAATAAGTATGTTTTGATTTTTTTTCTTTGGGTCACGATCCATGTGTGTTGAAGCGAAAAGTCGTAAAAATGTGATTTTTGCTTCAATACACTAGCCTTTCTTGAATCAGGGAAGCGTTTTTTCGCTTCGAAAATGTTAAATTCGGATTCCCCGCATGTTTTTACTTCCTAGAAGTGTCATTTCCAGAAAAAATTTTCGACAATTTTTTTCATGTGGGTGTATTTAAGGGGGTAATTTCCTTTCGTTGCTGAAAAAAATAAAATTTTCCTAATAGTCCCCATTATGTTTTTTCCGAAAAATTTTTCACTAAAATTGGCCAAAATTTTGACCAATTTTTCAACAAAAATTGCAATTTTTAACAAAAAATTGTTATTTTTTATAACTAATTTTAGTAAAAAAAATTGAAATTTTTTTGTCAAAATTTTCGACTTTTTTGACCATTTTCAGCATTGTTAACAAATTTTTGCGTTTTGGAAAATTGAATGAATTATTGTATGCCCCAAATCCAATGGTAAAATTTTTTTCCCCCCTCTATTACAAAATCCTGGATTTTTTTCGGACCTGTTTAACACTTAAGCTTTAGCGCTACATTTTATCTACTTTAGGCTCAAAGCTCATAATTCGGACGTCTATTGTTCTAGTCGTAAACGAAAAGACAGCATGAAATCTTCCAACTCAGACTCTAGGTCTTCATCCAGATCTAGTTCATCGTCCAGCATGAACTCTAGTTCGTCGTCGATTATTGTATGTCGAATTTTCAACAAAAATTTTCGTTTACGCGGAAAAATCCAGCTACCTGTGGATTTTGAACTTTCGACCATTTCCTCCCCCCGTTAGGAAATTCTGGCCATGTACCTGAATCACCCCATGTGCATGTGTCATAGAAGGGATGGGTGAAGTAGCATATCGAGCAATTGTATTTTGAATAGCATATGTAGCGACTTTATTTTTAGGAGTTGCGATGTAAC
>JAQGBS010001969.1:0-14129 GCA_034698545.1 Acrobeloides obliquus
AAAGTGGTTGTTATGGTAGTTGGAGTCATGCTGGACGTTGTTGACGTAGCAGTGGTAGCTGCTATTGTAGTAGTGGACGATAAAGTGGTAGTAGTAGGTGCCACAGTGGTAGTTGTAAGAGTACTTGATAGAATCGTACTCGTCGGATCAGTCGTACTAGCGTCCTTTGTCGTCAGTTCAGTAGTTGTATCAAAGCCGGTTGTTGTATGCATGATCGTAGTAGTACTAGTCTGGTTACAATTCAATATTGAGCACACAAAATTTTGGTATTCATTTCCATTACAACCAGGGTTCCATGAATATGGGCAAGCTCCATTTGTTCCATTACATGCTGCTAAAGAAGTACCGCAAAGGCTATCATCTTCTGCTATTATTACTCTTTCTGCTAATGTAGCAGTATAGTTTTTGCAACCATTAAGTGTTCCTGTGTAATTATACGTACCTCCAGAGCAACCTAAATTTATGAAAGTGGTAAAATTATAGTTTAAAAATAGGGGTGATGGTGGTGGGGAAGGGGGTATTTAGACTTGAAACAATTATGCATTTTTGAACATTATGTATAAGGCAGAGATAGAATGCTTGTTCCATTTGTATTTGACCATTATATATTTTGACTATGATATGCTAAAAAGGGGGGGGGGTAGGATCATTCAAATGCTCCGGACCCTTGTCAACGATTACCATATATTTGAGGGCCAAAGCTCATTATCAAAATCTTACTATCACCACCAAAAATGTAGGGATTGTTGTTTTTACATTCCTGCGACCACCAATTTCCTGGATATTTTGGATTATTTGGTTTTGTGAATATCCAAAGATTGCACGTTGAAGCAAGAAGACTACAATTATCAGCCATTCCTTCTGCTACTGCGTTTGCAAATGTAGGAATGTTTTGCGTTGATGATCCACTTGTAGGATAAGGCGAAGATATGTTATTGTCTTGAATGCACTTAGTCATGCCAGTTAAGATGCTTAGTGCATCTGGCCATGAGCCACAGCCACCAGAACACCACGCAGGCATAAGGCAAAGATAGAATGCTTGTTCCATTTGTGTTTGCATTGTACTATTCCAATTAGCTGCAGGGATGCTTCTGCTTGTAACAATAGCACCAGTCCCATTACAAGCTAAAAATATTATAAGATAGTCGTGGCCGCTGACCTTAACTTTTTTCTACAAGCTCAAAAAACATCAGCGATGAGTCATTTCAACGTGAAATTTTCTGGGAACAAGAATCACAAAATAACCATACCCCGGAAAATTCGTTTTCGGGGTCAAAAAGATGTTCTACAAAGTTGTTCCTGAGATCACGACGAACAACTTTATAGAACATCAATTTTTGTGAAAAGTTTTCTATCTTGAAGAAAATTCTCATGAAATTAATTCGGGTGTACACGAACTTTAGGTACATTCTGTACAAACTCAACCATATAATTCTTACTAGTAAATTGTAACAATGGTCCGCCAGTACAAACAACTGAATATACTTGTGGTTGTGAATAACCCGGTGGTATTACAGTGCTATTAAAAGTTCCAGCTGTGCAAGCAGCTCTTTTCTGTCTAATATGTATTTCTTGAGTAGTAGGTTCTATTGTAGTTGGTATACTAGTGATATTGTTTTGGGCTTGTTGTATCTTCTTTCCAGTAACATAGTTGTAAGCTGTGATCTAAAGGAAAGCAGTAAAATGAAAGCTTTAGTTCCAAAATAATTACTAAATTTTGAAGAGATTGAGAGTTATTCACTTTACTTCTTTTGTAAGGATTCAGATTACATATGGTAACAGCTGGAAATGGTAAAGATTCAGCATAGGTTAACTAAAATTTACAGCAAGTTATTAAGAGACGATATCTTGATGCTTAGAACCGAAGGTGACCGTAGTAAAAAAGTTGTTAGATTTGCAGGTGATTGTCTCGGTTTCGAATCCAAAGCCAAAAAAAAATTCACAAAAAATCTCTGCTGCCGAACGGAGAATGACTTACACGAATAGCAGTAGTTTTATTATAATTGAGATAATCACTTATAAGTAGATATGCTTGTAGTGAAAAACAGATTGTTGCCACCAAAAGCACTAGCAGCCAAAATGCCTTCCATATTCTTTTGTTAGTAAAAGAAGTTGGAATAAAAACTAAAAAGTTGAACTTTTTCGATTTAACATTCTTACCTATAATAGTATCAGTCCAGTTAGCATAATTATGGAAAAGTGTCACAAACCCCATCGAAGTATCTCTAAAGGTTTTTATAAACTAGTATTACAGGGTGAGCTAGAAAAAAGGGCAATTTTTATGATTTTTGGGGTCCGAAAAATTTTTTGAGATCAGAAATTTCTTTTCTAAAAATGACATATATAGGGGTAATTTTATGCGGGGAAGTCGATTGCGCGCATTCCTGAAGCATTAAAACGCTTTCTTGACCCTGATTCAGGGAATGTGGTTGATGAATTGGCACAAAAATCGAAAAAGTTTCTATTTTTACCCGGAAATCATCCATCTGGGGGGTAATTTGTATGCTGAGAATCGATTGCGCGCATTTTCTAAGCATGAAAAAATTTCATTGACCCTGATTCAGGGAAAGTCGGTGTATTGACGCGAAAAATTTTCTTTTTTCGCTCGTACACTAACCCCATTTCCTGAATCGGGGTCAAGGAAGCGTTTTAATGCTCCGTGAATGCGCGCAATCGATTCCCTGCATAAAATTACCCTTATATGGGTCATTTTTAGAAAAAAATTTCCGACCCAACAATTTTTTCGGGAATCAAAACTCATAAAAATTGCCCATTTTTCTGGCTCATCCTGTATTATGCTTTTGCACTCTCATATAATAATTGCCTTCTGGCAACAGCAAGCGTTCAAGAACCGATTATTTTTTCATGAAATGCAAAATTGCTGCTTAGCAATATGGTTGGATAATTTTCATTAACTAAATTTTCGCATATAATTCATAGAAAAAAGAATATAACAAAGATCCTTTTTATAAAGCTATGGTGATGGGGGAGAAAAATAAATATTCTATTAAAATTTTTTCTGCCAAGACAATCACGCAGGATGCGTTGCAAAAGTATAATTACATTCAAACTCGATTTAGTGACACCCTCCGCCGGTTCGATTTAGTGACCCCAATCGAGAGTTGACTATATAAGGAAAGGGTTTACCTGTAGCTTCGCATGCTTTGACTGCAGTTTCATAAACCCCTCTTTCCGAATATCAACAACAAGTGGCAACTTTTTTCCCACTCGACTAATCCTTTAAACAACTTTATTCAACATTTTATAAATACAAAAAACTATTTTATGGTATGGGTTCATGTTGAAGATCAGATTCATGCACAAGTTTTGGGGTTGTTAGATAAGAATCATATTGTGATGTTGGAGTAATCTCTTCATAGAGATCTTGTTCGGCAGGTGCATCGAAGTATCCAGGTGAAGCATGGACTGCTGGAGTTAATGAGGGTCGATAACTTGTAGGAATTGGAGCTAAAATATCACTAGTAAACAATTATGGATTAGCGAATTTTTAGGGAAAGTTGTGTTGTGGTTGACGCTACTACAAAGTCGAAATCAGAGATCAGTCGTCCAAGGACCTACATGATGTAGTTGTCCGGTGCGCTGCCAAGGTTACGGCATCACAGACAATGGTATATGTTTGGTTTCCCCTGGCATCCAAAAGATTTTGCCTTGTCATTCATCCTTCGTATGTGAGGGTGTAATGGCAAAAATGGAAAGGAACTTTATTAGGATCAGTGATGTAGGCTTACTTGCCCCATAGCTAGAGTCAAGGCAGAAACCAGGATTGGGAGCACCAAGTGTTTTTTCACTTTTTTATAAAAGGCTCATTTTCACGAAAAATATTCGCGTTTTCACTCTTCGGGAATGTGCGCAATCGATTTCTCGCATACAATTCCCCTAAAATGCTTGATTTTGAACAAAAAATTTCCGACTTCAGAACCCTGTCATTTGCGGTCTCGTTAATCCGAAGTAGTACCAAACTTCCTAAACTCACATCTTTTTCTGAGCTCATTTTCAAAATTCTTAGGAGCCATATTATGTCTGTAAATAAGCATATTTTCAGGATTATTTGAAGCATGTTTCAAATTTGTAATCGATTCAAGTTTTTCAGCATCTTGAGTATGTTCATCATGCATTTTGGTTCTCTCCTCCCTTTCACTTCTCTCTTCAATGTTTCTATATCGCAGACTGGGAACATCCGGCAACTCTTTGGTTTTCGTACAACACCATAACCAAATTTGTATAAAGACAAGTAGAAATTCGGCTAGAGTGATGGCTGAAATTCCAATCCATAAGCCAAGATTGCCAGCCATATTATTGAGTAATTTGAACATCTGAATAAACAAAATATGTGATCTTATGGCTAGAAGGCCATAGCCAGAAACCAGGCTTGGGGGGAGCGCCAACACAAAAAGTGTTTTTTCGTTAAAAAATTGAATTTTTAAAGAAAAAAGTTGAGTAAAAATGATTAAAAAAGGTAAATTTTGTATTAAAAACATTGAATTTTTTGAAAATTTTTTCAAAAATTGAAAAATCATAAGGATGGATTATATCGAGCCGTTATATCGAGACTCTACTGTAATAAACGTACATCATTGACTGGAGTTTCATCACTACTTTGATAACCCATTCGAGCATAACTCACTTCGATTTTCATTGCATTTTCACTGCAAAAAATTATAAGGAGTTTATATTTTTTGTCTTGATTACCTATAAAATTCTTGGCATTCTTTGGTAGTATTATATTGGGTACAATGATATTCCTAAATTATACCCTTATTTAACTTAAAGGACTAGTCCAATGGGAGAAAAGTTGCCATTTGTTGTTGTTATTCGGAAAGTTTATGAAAAATAGAGCATTTTTTGTTTTTACAGCATATTCTTAATCGCCATGAAAAACGTTATACGCCCCTGGAGACAAATCTTACATAGAGAAAGCTACCATCCGGCCAAGTAGCTTCAAAAAGTTGCGCATCATAAGCTTGTTCTTCACAAGGAAGATCGCATTGACAACCTTGTACAGCGTAATAATCCCCATTTTCTGCAATATAAGTTGTTTTACACTGTTCTAAAAGTTCACAAATCTTGTGAAATTTACTTAGTTTTGACTACCTTGTGTTTCGTTAAGATATGAACAAAATGGCGCATTTGTGTCACTGGGAAGGGGTATCCTGGCATCGGCGCAAGAGCAATTTGCAACAAGTTTTTCTTGAAAACATGAACGTAAACAGCCCTAAATTTGGATGTATATTTGTTGAGTAATTCCAAAATACCTCAGTTGAATAAGTTCCGTTAAAGTAAAAAGGTTGACCTAATTCTTGAAGTTTGTCCAAGCTACTACATCTTCCATATGGAGCATCTAATCTTGTGTACATATTCTACAAATTGAAGACTGTGATTTTTTGCAACATGATGTCATATTAATTTTTTATTTTGAAATTTTATTATTAGCTTAATAACATTTAAGAGGCGATGTCTCGAAAATTTGATGGTCCTAGGTACTAGTGTTAAAGGAACAGTCCAGTGGGAAAAAAGTTGCCATATTCGGAAAGTTCATGAAAAATGGAGCATTTTTTGTTTTTACGGCATGTCTGAATCGTTGTAGTTTTCGAGAAAATTGCGCTTGAAATTTTGAATCTGTGTGCAGACTCAAATTTGTATTGAAACGAAAATATAAAAATTTTCAATTTTTTTCTGAAAACATCGTTTTAGGGGTAATTTTATGCGAGAAATCGATGCTTATTTAAAATAGTATACAAAAAACGTATAAAAACGGTCAAAGCAATGATTTTCACGCTTCAGTAATGCGAGCAATCGATTTTTCGCATAAAATTACCCCTAGAAAGGTTTTTTTAAATTTCCTACCCGGTCATAAAAGATACCCCCCCCCCTAAGCCTCAAACTAACTCTTACATAACTAACATATATACCACCCATTACACCAACACCAAATTTATAGCCTTCAACATTTGGATATGGGTAACAATCTTGAGGATGTAAAGTAATTTTTATCCCTGCCTCAGAGGTGCTAGTCAAATAGTCTGAAACTTCACTCATCACTAGCATCCTCAATCCTAAATTGAAAAGAGTCAAATTCTTAATAGAGCATACAGCATACCATTTGGTGCTCCAGATCGAGTTGTATTGTATTTGATATCAGGGTATCGATAATTGAAAGTGTAACAATTTCCATAGTCGACATCAAACGTTAATGCGAAATCTCTAAACACATTAGTATTGAGTTGTTCAATAATTTCCCCGGCTTTTGTGCGTTGCGTCAGATCTTTGCGAAAATAACTCCTCTGGAGGTTTTTCTAGGTGGGGAATCAATTGCGCGTATTGCTGAGATTTGAAAATGCTTCCCTTTCCCTAATTAAGGGAGATGGATGGGTGTATTAAAGCGAAAATGAATTAAAGATTAGATTTTTGACGGAAAACCAGCTGTCTAGGGATTTTTATTGGGAATCGATTGAGCGTATTTTCAAGACATGAAAAAATTGTCTGATTTTTGTATTCGGAGGTTTTTCGTCATAGGGAATTCGTATCTGAAGGAATTTTTTGATGTTGACCACTAGAAATTTCCCCTAGACAAGATACCCTCTAACAAATTCATAATGAAAATCGCTTAAATCAATGATGTAGAAATGCTTTCATGCTTCTAAATGTGCGCAATTGATTCCTCGTCTAAGAAAATCTTTAGATAGTCGCTTTTCCGCGAAAATTCGAATTTTAGTTCATTTTCGTGTCAATACACCCACGATTTTCCCTGAATCAGGGTAAAGGAAGCTTTTTCACATTCAGGAATATGCGCAATCGATTCCCCGCATAAAATTATCACTATATGGGTCCTTTTTAGAAACAAAATTTTCGGGCTCAAAAATCATGATAAAATTTCGTGAACTTTTGGAACATCTCCAATATATATATAGCTAACTAACTCTGCTAAATTACACGGGTTTCCAGCAATAACGCATGATTGTACTAAATCTGTTAAAGAATATCCACATTCTTCTCGTTCAGACTCCGTCATACTAGCTGACACATAATTCAATGCTTCTTGAAAATTGGCATCAATCGTAACTTGGCTACTATCAGGCTAAAAAACAGGGTGAGTACAAACCGGAATATTGCGATTTTTGAGATTTCAATTTGGGTACTAGGATCTTACACAACTCAAAAAACCTCACAAATTCAAAATTTTATGAAGTATTTTTGAATCGTGGGTCCTAGTTTCTCAATTATTTATCAAAATGTCCGGAACTATATGGTTGAAGTGTCGCACTGAACGTGAAGTTTTGTTCGAAAATTTTTTTTAAACTTTTTTCGCGAGAAATGATCCTTTTAGGAGTAATTTTATGTGGGGAATCTGAATTTCACATTTCCACTTGTTCAAACTCGGACAACTTTTTTCTAGTGCCATTAAAACTGAAAAATTTAAGTGATTTTAGTTTTAAAAAATTCAAAAAATCCGCAAAAAAAGTCAAAAACAAGTGGCTTTATATTTATTTGTTGCATTGTATATGTGATTTGAATAAAAATTTAAACAAGTTAATATTTTTGGAAAAAATAGCATAAAATCGTTAAATTCTGTTGCTGTACTCATCCTGTAAAAACTTACATCCAATCCATATAAACTACTTAGTTGATCGAGTTGAGCTGTTTGCGTTTGAGTCAAATTTGATATGTTGAAACAAAGTGGACATGTGATTACAAAGTCCAAGTTTGTAAGACTGTAATTTGTTGCACTCGTATTGGTGATAGGAAACGAAGTTGAGCCTTGATTAGTTTGATTTTGATTGGAGTTAACTGTTACACCTGTTCCATAAGTGGAACTTGTGTTAATTGAGGTGTTGACATTTTTGCCAAATGATGAAGTGCTCCACTCAAACAATATTGGTGTACTTGATGTATACGAAAAGTTCATATTTCTCGAGAAATTTGTTGAACCACCAAAAATTTGGTCACTAGAAAATCTTGGTGAGCTTGTCACAAAGTCAGATGAATTTTTGGAATGACCCAATTCTTGAGTATTTTGGCTAGTTGTAAGCATGCCAAATTGTGATTTTCCATTTTCATTTGTTGAAGATGCGTTTTCGAAAATATCCGTTGTGCGATCATTTTCATTGGAACGTGTTTGTGGGTGAGTAGAAGTGAATAGCCGACCTTCTGGATCAAAAGAAGAATGAGCAGTTTTGCCGTTAGAGTTACTATTTGTTATTGTTTGTGAGAAAATTGGAGATCCATTACTGTTTGCGGAATTTTTATTGGAAGACATGGTTGTAACATCGCTTTCTTGCCCTAGGCTTGTATTGTCGAAGCCATTAGCTGTATTCCTGGCTAACGTTGAATAAGGGTCAAAAATCCTAGTTGATCTTTGCTGATTTGTAAAATAAGTTTCGCGTGAAGTGATTTTTTCAAGCTTATCTGCTTCTGTGTACAAGTCGCTATTTGTTTTCGGTTGAACTGAATTTTCAGAATCTGTAGTCAACTTTTGATCATGATCAAACATTGTTGTTGTTCTAGAAGACACGTCGTTGCCAATGTTTGTAACCGCAGCTAAATTTGTTGTCAGTAGATCATTCCTGGTATCAGGACGTCTCGAATCAAGAGATTCTGTTATGCCAGAAGTCGAAATTTTTGTAGGCCCACTGTTGAAAGCCAATAAATCGTTTGGATTTTGTGAGCTTATGCCAGCCTCACTATCTGTACTACTAATGCCACTATTAGCAACATATTGACTAGTATTCGATGGAGACCCTTTTGCGGTGGTAGAAGAATTTTGCACATTTATTCTACTAGTTGTAACCAAATTGGTTAAACCATGATTATTGATCATTGTCGTTCCAAGAGAAGCTATAGATGTTGAGATCAAATTAGATGAGTTGAAGGCAATAGGTGTTGTTGACCAAGACGCCGTTGATCCAAGAGGTGTCAATGGTGATAAAGAGGTTGTGTTAGTTGAAATAATAAATACTTTTGAAGTTGTGGGAGTTATTTCAGCCGTCGAAGAGCTGTTTGTCCAAGTTGAGTTTGTGATAGAAGATGGGCTCACTGAAATAGTTTTTGGGCTACACTTCGATCAAATTGACGATCGGGAAAAAGTTATTGAAATGATTATTATGGAAAGACCTTTTGCTGATTCTGCCCGAAAAATGCGGAAAATTTGAAATTTATAATAATCTATTAATCATTTTCCTGATCGTCAATTTGATTGAAGTATAACACAACAAATTTTGTCAACTATAACCTACCTTGTGTTGAAAATACTTGTTTCGTGTTGATTGATGCTGTAGTAACACCCAGCGCAGTCGAAGTTGGTTGTGGTGATATTGTAGCAGCACTTGAACTCAAGGCCGAGTTTTTGGTAGCAGTGGTTGTGGTCGATTCTGAAGTTGCTGCTACTGCCAAAGGCGTAGTTGTAGATGACAAAGCAGTTGCAGCCATTGACTGGTTTGTTGATGAGATAGTAGTTGAAGAAGATGATAAAACAGTATTTTTCAGTGGAGTAGTCGTAGGGGTCGGTGTTGTGGTGAATGTTGTTGGACTGGTCATATGAGTTGTAGAAGTTGCCAAAGAATTAGTTGTAGCGGGAGATTGATAAGTTGATGATACTACTGGCGTAGTCGTAGTAGCTTTATTTGTAGCCGTTGCACCACTTGTTGTACTCGAAGTTTGAGTCATTGCACTTGTCGTTGAAGTACTGAACACTTGCGTTGGTGTGGACATAGTTGAACTTGCTGCTGTCGATGTAGTACTAGTTGCAAAAGTGCTGGATGACGTTGACGTAGTGCTCGTAATTGTGCTTGATGGAGTACTAATTGATGAACTTGATGCAGTTGTCGCTGTTGACGATGTAGTTGAACTTGCTACCGTTGCTGAGGTGATACTAGTTGCCGAAGTACTTGTAGTAGATGACAAGGTTGATGTTGAACTCGTAGTTGTCGGTGTAGTTGTACTTGATGACGTACTAGTTGATGAACCAGTTGATGCTGTTGAAGTGCTAGTTGATGCTGTTGAACTTGACGAAGATGTTGTCGACGTAGGCGATGACGTTGTAGTTGACAAGGTAGTCGATGCTAAAGTGGTTGTTATGGTAGTCGGAGTCATGCTGGACGTTGTTGGCGTATCAGTTGTAGTAGTGGATGATAAAGTGGTAGTTGATGGAGTGGCAGTAGTTGCCATGGTGGTAGTAGCTGTAGTAGTAGTAGGTGCCACAGTGGTAGTTGCAAGAGTACTTGATAGAATCGTACTCGTCGGATCAGTCGTACTAGCGTCCTTTGTCGTCAGTTCAGTAGTTGTATCAAAGCCGGTTGTTGTATGCATGATCGTAGTAGTACTAGTCTGGTTGCAATTCAATATTGAGCATACAAAATTTTGATATTCATTTCCGTTACAACCAGGGTTCCATGAATATGGGCAAGCTCCATTTGTTCCATTGCATGCTGTTAAAGAAGTACCGCAAAGGCTATCATTTTCTGCTATTACTACCCTTTCTGCTAATGTAGCAGTATAGTTTTTGCAACCATTAAGTGTTCCTGTGTAATTATAGGTACCTCCAGAGCAACCTAAATTTATGAAAGTGATAAAATTATAGTTTAAACATAGGGTGATGGTGGGGCCCCTTCAAAAAAACTTCGTTTTTAAGCACACTTTCGTATTTTTGCACAAAATCATTTTTTGACAGCAAATTCTTACTATCACAACCAAATATATATGGATTGTTGGCTCCACATTCTTGTGACCACCAATTTCCTGGATATTTTGGGTTGTTCGGTTTTGTGAATATCCAAAGAGTGCATGAAGAATTAAGAAGACTACAATTATCAGCCATTCCTTCTGCTACTGCGTTTGCAAATGTAGGATTGTTTTGCGTTGGTGAACCACTTGTAGGATAAGGCGTAGATATGTTATTGTTTTGAATGCACTTAGTCATGCCAGTTAAAATGCTTAGTGCATCTGGCCATGAGCCACAGCCTCCAGAACACCATGCAGGCATAAGGCAAAGATAGAATGCTTGTTCCATTTGTGTTTGCATTGTACTATTCCAATTAGCTACAGGGATGCTTCTGCTTGTAACAATAGCACCGGACCCATTACAAGCTGAAAAATTATAAGATGAACATCACTTTTTTGTGAAAAGTTTTTTTGTCAAATTCTAATGAAATTAATTAGGGTGTACACGAAATTTAGGGACACCTGTATAAACTCTATAATTCTTACTAGTAAATTGTAATGTTGGTCCGCCAGAAGGACAAACAACTGAATATACTTGTGGTTGTGAATAACCCGGTGGTATTACAGTGCTATTAAAAGTTCCAGCTACGCAAGGACTTCTTTTCTTTCTAATGTGCATTTCTTGAGTAGAAGGTTCTATTGTAGTTGGTGTACTAGTTCTATTGTTTTGGGCTTGTTGTATCTTCTTTCCAGTAACATAGTTGTAAGCTGTGATCTAAAGGAAAGCTGAAAGCTTTGATTTCAAAAAAATTACTAAATTTTGAAGAGATTGAGAGTTATTCACTTTGCTTTTTTGTAAGGATTCAGATTACATATTGTGACAGCAGGAAATGTTAAAGATTCAGCATAAGTTAACTAAAATTTACAGCAAAATATTAAGAGACGATATCTCGATGCTTCAAACCGAAGGTGGCTGTAGTAAAAAAGTTGTTCAAAAATATTTTAAAACATCAGCATATCCCCGTTTTTGGGGTCAAAAAACACGTGTTTGAAGTCCGTTTTTTGGTCCGATCATAAACATGCTGAGATATGGGGTTCAGAGTTTGTAAAATATAGGGTTTTGCACTTTATATAAGTGTTTCCAATTTGCTAGTTGCTAGATTTGCAGTTGATTGGCTCGGTGCCAAAAAATCCCAAGCCAAAAAAAATTTCACAAAAAATCTCAGCGCCAAACGGGGAGTGACTTACACGAATAGCAGTAGTTTTATCATAATTTAGATAATCACGTATAAGTAGATATGCCTGTAGGGAAAAACAGATTGTTGTCACCAAAAGCACTAGCAGCCAAAATGCCTTCCATATTCTTTTGTTAGTAAAAGAAGTTGGAATACAAACTAAAAAGTTGAACTTTTTCGATTCAAAAATGTTACCTATAATAGTATCAGTCCAGTTAGCATAATTATGGAAAAGCGTCACAAATCCCATCCAAGTATCTTCAAAGGTTTTTATAAACTAATATTACAGGATGAGTCAGAAAAAGGGCAATTTTTATGATTTTTGGGACCGGAAATTTTTTCTAAAGATAATCCATGTAGGGTAATTTTATGTGGGGAATCGATTACGCGTATTTTCTAAGCATGAAAAAATTTCCTTGACCCTGATTCAGGAATGGAATCGGTGTATTGACACGAAAATCAAAAAATTTTCTTTTTTCGCTCGTACACCAACTCCATTCGTTGAATCAGGGTCAAGGAAATTTTTTCATGCTTAGAAAATGCGCGCAATCGATGCCCCATATAAAATAACTCATGATGGATAATTTCCGAGTGAAAATAAAAAATTTTTCGATTTTCGTATCAATATACCAACCCCCATTCCCCGAATCAGGGTCAAACAAGCGTTTTAATGCTCCAGGAACGCGCGTAATCGATTCCCCGCATAAAATTATCCTTATATGGATCATTTTTATAAAAAAAATTTCCGGCTCCAAAAAATTTTTCGGATCCCAAAAATCATAAAAATTGCCCATTTTTCTGGCTCATTCTGTATTATACTTTCACACTCTCATATGACGATTGCTTTTTGGCAACAGAATAAGTTCAAGAACAGATTTTTTTCATGAAATGTAAAATTGTCGCTTGGCAATATAAGGTTGGATAAGTGTCATTAGCCCACGTATAAATTTAAATTTTTGCATATAATTTCTAAAAAAAAAGAACATAACGCAAAGTTCATTTTTATAATGAAAAAATCACGTCGTATTGGAACAAATTTGGTCTACTTTGATAAAAACTGGAAAAATTTGGACATTTTTTGATAATAAAAATATTTTCATGAAACAAAAAACATATTGTCGTATTGAAAAAATTGGACAATTTTTAGGATAAATGGACAAATTGAGTGAAAAAAATCATGTTCTACAATAAAAAATCGTGTTGTATTGGAGAATTTTGATGAAAAATAGACAATTTCGGTGAAAAAAATTCATGTCGTATTGAAAAAATTTGAATGCAAAAATGGACAAAAGCGATGTAGTAGAGTTGGTGTATTGACAGGAAAAATTTTCTATTTTCGCTCGGAAATCATCCATCTCGGGGTAATTTTATGCAGGGAATCGGTTGCGTGCATTTTCTAAGCATGAAAAAATTCCCTGACCCGATTCAGGGAATAGAATCGGTGTATTGACACGAAAATCGAAAATTTTTCTTTTTTTGCTCGTACACCAACTCCATTCTTTTAATTGAAGTCAAGGAAATTTATTCATGCTTAGAAAATTCGCGCACTCGATTCTTCGTATAAATAAATTTATATGGATGATTTCCGAGTGAAAATAGAAAATTTGTCGATGTTCGTGTCAATACCCCAACATCATCCCTGAATCAGGATCAAGCAAGCGTTTAATGCTCCGGGAATGTGCGCAATCTATTCCCCGCATAAAATTACCCTTATATGGGTCATTTTTAGAAAAAACATTTCCGGCCTTAAAAATTGCCCATTTTTCTGGCTCATTCTGTGTTATGCTTTTACATTCTCATATGATGATTGCCTTTTTGCAACAGAACAAGTTCACGAACCGATTATTCTTTCATGAAATGCGAACTTGTTGCTTGGCAATATAAGGTTGGATAAATGTCATTAGCCCACGTATAAATTTAAATTTTTGCGTATAATTTCTAAAAATAGAACATACAGTCAACTCTCTATATAGTGATACCCTAGGGATGACTATATCGAGACCATAACTCAGTGAAAAAAAAATTTTTCAATAATTTTTTATACAAAATATTCCTCATATAGCTATCCAAAAAGTGGTCGCTCGAAGAAATCCGATTTAATCTTGATTTTGGCGAATTCTCTATATCGAATTGGAGGGGGGTCCACGTCTGTTCGAAGCGAGAAAAAGTCTGAAGCCGGAAATTTTTTTTCTTCAAATTTCGTAAAAAAGACACATCTAG
>JAQGBS010001970.1:0-14129 GCA_034698545.1 Acrobeloides obliquus
ATAATTATACCAGCAAATGTTATATTAACAGGGCTATTGACATTTTACAACCACTTCTCATATGATTGTTATATACGAAATTATTGTAATGCAACACAGCCTCATGCGTTATGCACCTTTATTGGGGATGATGATACTTAGTAAGCAGGTTATTTTAACACCTACTCCCTCGGAAATCACGATGAGCTGCACAAAAAACATAATGTTCTCCATTATGTATTTCATGGATTTTTAAACTTTTCGAAATAAATATTGGTGCCTTCTGTCGCAAAATCCTTCCTACTCCGGCGTTATTTATACTTCCGTCGCGATGCGACAGTGCATTTTGTGTCGTACGACACAAAAATGCACTGTCATGTCGCGATGCGACGGAAGTATAAATGGCGCCTCCCCTGATTACACCCAATTTCAAATTTGGAAATTAACATGTGATAATGTTTAAAAAAAAAAGATCTAATTTTAGCAAAAAACGACTTCGGTATAACCCAAATCCAAGATGGATAATAGAGTATGTTACAATAAGTTCAGTAGTAAATGTTATATTAGTCATATTCTTGCCAATATGCGTCGTGACAATAACAAATTTTCTACTAATATGGACGCTTAGAGAAAGGTTTATTTTAAATATTGTTCCCCCCCCCCGCAAATTTTTCAAAATCTTGATCCTCCCCCCCCCATCCACCTATGGGAGTGCCCACAAATTTACAACAAAATCTCCAACCATAAGGGTCCGCCTTATTTTTTAGGAAAAAGCCTTTTTTGTGCTACCGAATACAGTTGGCAGCAAACTATATTCACTGCTAGTATGCGTGAAAATAAGAAAACCATTTTAGAAGAGATTTTCTTAAAACTTCTACAATGATTGATCCAAAAAAGCCAAAAGGTGCTTCCCAATCAATAAGTGTAGAACACAAAGTTGGCTTTACTGTTTGCTCTATTGTTTCGAGTTTTATTATTACTCAAGTAAAGAACTTGTCACATGCATAATCATGGCTGTAGCTGCGTTGGGGAACCTGGGGACGGCCTCACACAAAATTGAAAAAAATGAATATTTTAACTAAGGCTCTCATATGTTTTCCTTAAAATTTCTGAAAAAATTTCAAAAATCATAAAAGCTTCCAATTATGATTTTCATAAAAATTCTGGAACTACTGTAGATCAGCGACTCCATTGAACGTGAATTTTTTCGAAAAAATTCACGTTCAATGGGATCGCTGATCTACAGTAGTTCCAGAATTCTAAAAATTTCTCATTTTTTCATCAAAAAAGATCAAAATTTGCCATTTTTCAACATAAATTTTCATTTTCTCAGCATTTTCCAAAAAATCGGAAAAAATCACCTTGGTTCCCCTTATGCTTTTTCCAAAATCTTGGAATTTTAGAGAAAAAACATAAGGGGGACCCTTATGATTTTTGGATGGAGCCCTCGAGGGATTGCGATGGCAAATAGGGTTGATGTGACTCACTCTCTCACTTTTTGCACCTTCCCTTTTTTATGACTGCGTGCTAGTCGTAACAATAAACTAGCTAAAATTTAGGCACCTTCGGCAATAGTCCACTTAACATTAGGCTATGTTAAAATAGGAGTACCAAAATCCGAAGAAATCGTAAGCTCCAATCTAATTTTGATTAGATTTATTTAATATTTTAGAGAGCCATAACTACATTCATGGTTATCCTCGGAAAATCACTCAACTTTATACTATTTTGCCTAAGCAGTGCAAGCTTTAGACGTCGTTTAAAAATAACTACAAGAGGAAGATTGTCAATGCCTAAAACAGGAAAGTAAGTTTTTTATATAAAGTATTTTGTATAAATCAGAAAAATTCCACAATCACGTAGGGATGCATAAGGATTAATAATTTTCGATCTTAATTTGAATACGGAGTCGCTGCTCGGGGAAGACTGAAGCACTATAGGCGCTTTGCCCCCAGTACCATAGATCGATAGGGAGTGGGTAGTGGCGTAATTATGGGATGGAAATCATTAGGATGCTCCTCCCCTCATTCCGGTCTGAAGGGCCGGAAAATTTTTATATAAGGGTCCCCTTATAATTTTCCCTAAAAAATCGAAAATTTGCATGTGCTCCCTCACCTTTTCTTCGACTGAAATTATGTACTGGGGGGGGGGGGGAAATGGGTAACAGTGTGGAAGGACCCTTTCATCCCCCAATTTGGGGGGGGGTGAGCAAAAAATGGTAATTTCACAAAATTTGTTTTTTTTTTTTGTTTCACAAATTGCCTAAAAACGGTATTTTTAAGCTAAAAATTGCATTGTTATGCAAAAATAGCGTTCTTGAATTTTTTTTAGGATAAAAATTTCATTTTTGGGCCCAAAAAATCAGATCCCTAGCGGATGTGGGGGTCGTTTGCGGGGCGCTTGCTGTGGGGGGGGGGGGAATGGATCTGGTAATCCCCCCTATTCATGTTTGCCCAGTACTTTTATAATTCATACAGATCTTTAGACATTCCTCTTCTGTAAACAGAAGAAATACATTAGATACGACACTCAATGTAACATGTCGGAAGTCTATTGATATTTCAATGGTTTCGCAGGAGCAACTAATGAACGAACGGAATAATTTATTATAAGAATTCAGTTTAACGAGATCTTATCTAGTGCTCGATCCAGTGTTCAACCCGGGGGGGGGGGGGGAATGACGTAGCTAGGTTCTGATTTCGGGTGGGGGGTCCACTTGTCTAAAAAGGTTGAAAAATTATCATTTGTTTGCGAAACAAGTGAAATTTGGATCATTTTAATGAGAAATTTTTCAATTTCGGAGGTGGAGTCCATGGACCCCCTTCCCTAACTACGCCTTTGGTTCGGGATCGACCTCTTGACCAGGACGGGATTTTTCGGGATTCACTATTCTTGTTATTTTGATTTATTTTAATGTAAATTGTACTTTTTCTTCTTTTAATAAATAGTAATAATAAGTAAATTTGTACAGATATCGTTTAATTTTATACAAATTCTTTTTGACAAAAATTGGGTTTTTGAAAATGCGAAAAATGCCGATTTTCGCTTCAAAAACCCAATTTATCCCTGAATCAGGGGCCAGGGAAATATTTTCAGTATTCGGGAATGCTTGCAATAGATTCCTCCGCACAAAATTACCCCTAAGGGTCATTTTTAGAAAAAATAAGTTTCTGGGTCCCAAGAAATAAAAAAATCCATTTTTTTGGCCCAACTTGTAACTTAATGAATGGCGTCCCCAAACATTTATCTATGAATGCTAATGATCATCGACTATCATGATCATTGCTCTTCCTGCTTCTTTTTTAACAGACCATTGATTATCAATTTTGAGTGCAATTTGAATATTCTTTTGTACGTCATGCCATCTCAAATGCCCGGATTTTAGTCCAAAAAAACACATTTTCCCTGTGACGGCATCCTGCCGCCACAAATTCAAAAAAGTTTGTGTATTACAATGAAAACATGAGCCCAAATTCAAATTTCAAACGCAATTATCTCGAAAACTACAACGATTCAGAGGTTGTCGTAGAAACGAAAATTTCTCCATTTTTCATGATCTTTCCGAATAAATTATTTGTATATAGGGTTTTTTCCGAGTGGAGTGGTCGTTTAAATTCCAATCTCAATGAAAAAAATGAAACGTACAAAAAGAAACCAAAAATAAAAATTCCTACAAATCATGTCATTTCATTTGAAAAAACTATTCTTCACAAATTTAGTGGTGCAGTGGCAAAGCATTGGCTTCTTCGTCACATAGATCTCGGGTTCGAGACAATTTTTTTGCACAAAGTAAAAATCGAAAAATTTTACAACTTTATGACCCCATAGCTCAAAAAAATTATACCCAATCAATAAACGACTATTATATTCGTTTTTTCCACATTTTTTCCTATCTTTTGAGCTAGATCTCAAAAAAATCTGAGGTTGTCAGACCTTGAAGGTCCCTTGTGAGTAAAATGAATGACATATGATTTGTAGGAATTTTTATTTTTGGTTTCTTTTTATATTTATTATAAAAGGATTAACGTTTCATTTTTTTCATTGAGATTGGAATTTAAACGTCCACTCCACTCGGAAAAAACCCTATATACAAATAATTTATTCGGACAAGATCATGAAAAATGGAGCATTTTTTGTTTTTACGGCATGTTTTGAATCGTTGTAGTTTTCGGGATAATTGCGTTTGAAATTTAAATTTGAGCTCATGTTTTCATTGTAATACACAAACTTTTTTGAATTTGTGGCGGCAGGATGCCTTTACAGGCTCCGCCCCAGGCGAAACTATGGTAAGATTGGTGATAAGAATGGGAGTCGAACTTATGCTTAGTGCAAAAAATTCAAAAAAGTTTGTGTATTACAACGAAAATATGAGCCCAAATTCAAATTTCAAACGCAACGATCTCGAAAACTACAACGATTCAAAAGTTGTCGTAAAAAAATTTGCGGTTCAGAGCATACCGTAAAAACAAAAAATGCTCCATTTTTCATGATCTTTCCGAATATAACACAAAGTGCAACCTTGTGTTGATCATTTAATGAAGCTATTAACTTAACGTCGACAGGGAAGTGTTAAAAAAAATGGTCACTTGTCTCATTTATGAGCTTAATTAAAACAAAAATTATTCTAGAGGCAAGGGCGTTGATGTTGACATTGTTGAATCTAATTCAACAATTTTTGAATGAGAAAAAAGGCTAGTTTTGAATTCTCAAAAATTGATGTAAAGTTTAGTTTAAAGTTCACGTATACTCTTATGTACTTTTATTTAGGCTAAAAGTCTAATTTGAAGTTTTTGGTCAAATCCTGAATTTTATGTTTACGGAAGTTTTCATTTAAATTTCATAGAATTATATTTTGGATGAATGATTCTTAAAGGACCAGTTCGAGCGGGAAAAAATTGCACTTTGTGTGTTGATATTCGGAAAGTTCATGAAAAATGGACCATTTTTTTTACGTCATGTCCTGAATCGCTAATGGTTTCGAGATAATCACGTGTGAAGTAGGTGAAATTTGAAATCTGTGTATTACAACGAAAACATGAACGCACTAATAATCGTTATAAATAAAAGTTGTATATTGAAAAGATTGATCGTTTTCGTTTTTATTGAATCAGAGTAATTATTTATAACGATGATTCGTGCGTTCATGTTTTCGTTGTAATACACAGATTTCAAATTTCTCTAACTTCACATGCGATTATCTCAAAACCGTTAGCGATTTAGGACAGCCGTAAAAACAAAAAATGCTCCATTTTCCATGAGCTTTCTGAATATATTAGCAAAAATGGCAACTTTTTCCCTCTCGGAATAATCCCACGGCAAAGAATAAATTTAGATCCTAGCTACTAAAAATTCATAGCAAAAACTGCTAATCTCATCCAAACAATACCCCATTCCCATTCACATCAAAGATTCCCATAAATTTCCACCTAGTTAACTTTTAATATACCAAAAATAATAATTCATTAATTTTCCTATCCATTTATTTTCTCATTCTCTCATGTTTTCTATTATTCCAATTTTTATGGCTTTTATGAGCTTTTACGTTTACGTGTTTTATTCTTTCCATCGATGCATCGCAACATTTTCCGCCCGGATTAATTTCGGCACTAGGCCTTTCCTTACTGTTACGGGGTTTTGCTATGAAAGCTGTAAGCCAATGTTATTTGGCCTTTTCTATTTACAAATATGTTGTTCTTTTGCTGCTAAATGCTTTGTTAATTTCCCATTCTGATTTTCCCGAAAATATTGTTTGTTTATGTAAAAATTTTGATAAGCACTTTAAAAAGGTTTTTTGAAATATTGCTATATAAAATCTTTTCATCCTGATTTTTCTTATAAGTTTGTTTTTCAGTGTTTGACTTGAAGATTTTTATTTTTGATCTCTGTTTTTTAAACATTTCTCTAGAGACACTTTTTATAATATAATTTTGGAGGAATAAACTTGGGGAACTGGTAATCTCATAAAAGCATCTTTTCTGGCTGGGTTAAACTGTTAGTTGTTTTTTGAGTTTTGGGCCAAAAATCAACTTTAGAAAAAAACTAAAAGTGCAAGCTCATAAAGAATCAAGATGCTATCTAAAATTTTGGTGCCACATGATCTAATATCCTATTACATTAAATGTGTAATGTCTGTCTGTGAGTCTGTCCAGAAGATCTCGGGAGCGCTTGATTTACACTGCAGACGCTAAAACAAAAGTCTTAAAAAATGTTTATTTATGAGTATACTCATAAAAATTTTGATTGGACACGTAAACTTTTGATTGGAAGCATACATTTTTGATTGGGCGCGTAAACGTCCAATCAAAAATGCATTAACATATGCATCTTTTATGGGTTAAATAAGTTATCCGATTAGTATTCGGAACAAGATTTGCAAGTTTCTTCCGAATACTAATCGGACAACTTTTTAGCCCATAAAACATGCATATGTATATTATGTTTTGTGCCTAAAATGTTTGTCGCATTTTTATCTACAAATTTTTATTTTTCATCGACGTCATTTTCGCCAAAAATCATCGTTTTATGTGCATTTTTCGAATAATTGTTAAAAAATTAAAATAGCAACTACTCGAACCCGAAATATTCAATGTTTTTTACTACTCGATACTCGAAAAATTTTACTATTCGTTACACCCCTAATCATTGTCCCTTATTTGCCCCCAACTCAATGTCTTATTTTTCAGATTTTGAGCAGTATATCTAACACACAAAAATTTAAAATTGCCACTCAATAGTCAATTGGCTAGGACTTCGTTCTTCCATCATTATGAAATTAATCCTGGGTTGCAATAAATATAAAAATTAATTATTTATGTGTTGTATAAATTTCACCCGCACGGGTGCAATCTGGAAACCCTGTTTATGCGATACGTGAACTAGAAATTCTAAACCAATTAATTATATATAGCAATGTTAGGATTTATATATTTAACTCAGTAGGGCTGAGTTTCCTTTGGTTTGTAAGAGTGTGTTTTGAAATCATTTTCTGAAAAATTTACCGAGATAATCTGCAAAATTTTTTGACGAGGTCCAAATTAGGGGTGAGGGACCTTTGTGCACTCACATATGCGCACCTGTCACTTGCACTTTCACATTTGTGCCCCCGACATATGCGCCCCTACATATGCGCGCTAATAATTGCGCCTCGACAATTGCGCACCACTTGTGCGCCCTTTCGTTGAATAGTAACAAACTCAATTTTTTTAGCGTCGGTCATGTAAACAAATAGAAAATTTAGTCCCTACTTTCAAAAGTTCGCCAAAAATCGAGTTTAAATCCTTTTCAGTCGCCCATAGGCTCATTCGATTGCCATGATCACGGGATTTTTTTTGCAAAAAATTTTATTGAAAAAGCTTTTAATTTCGATTTTTTAGGGAAAAAATACCAAAAATTAGCACTTTTTGGGTTTTCGACCCCAGTATTTTTTCTACAGATTGTGTCCAAATTGGCTGATTTTTAGTACAGGGGGGTTTTTGGCCACGGCGGACACGAATCTGAAGGGATTTTTTGATTTTGACTTCATTAAGGTACCTTTCCGGATGGATACCCATTTTTGGATATCAGTTTTTTTAGCGTAGGCCATGTAAAAAAGTTTATTTTTATTTATTTTTTATCATCGGCACCATCAAATATTTCCCAATCATCGATATTATTTTCCATTAGTATGAATTGTATAGTTTTAAAATGTTCCTTCAGTCGTTGGTCGGTCGTATTATGGATCTTGTCGAATTCCAAGACTTGTTTCTTGATTTTCAGATCGTTCATTTTGTTTATATGCGGCCTATACTTCTGTGTCAGAGCGAAATTATAGAGCGCTAATGTCGGGGCACAAAAATCGGATGCTCAAAAGTCGGGTGCGCAAATATCGTTGCGCATATGTGAGGGCGCAAAAGTCCCCCATCCAAAATTAGATCAAAAATTTACTTAATACTTAAAAAATAGTAAATTTTTGAAATTCAAACTTTTTTTTAAATGTTAGTTCAAAAATGAATTGATGATATAAATTTAGGCTTCAATGAATAACAGAAGTTCAAGATGTTTGGATGAAGAATTTTTGCAATTTTCTGTAAATCCAGTCGAACATGTTCTTATTGGATACTTTGCTTTGATTATAATACTATTTGGGTTTATTGGGAATCTCATTAACTTATCAGTGCTTACTGCACAAGGAATGGCCAATAGGTAAAAATATACAAGGCTTCCAAAAAAATATCCAATTTTTTGTCTCCGATTTCAATGATCTTGGTGTCAATCGAATGCCTTTTCAAATCCTGAAAAGATTTTGACGAAAAAATTTTTTAAGAAGGTTCTAGAGAGCAATCTTTAAAAAACGGATCTTATATAAAAATCGATATCTCAAAAACGGCGAGCCGGATTCAAATGCGATTTTTTGCAAGTTGTAGGGCAACATCGGTTCTATACTACTCAAGAAAAATTTCATCGAAAACAGCGTTTCTCTTCGAGAAAATTCTTTTGAAAAATGTCAAAAAACATGATGTTTTTGAGAATTTATTACAACGAAACCCTGAAGTCGATGGAGGTTTAAATTTACATAACAAGTTTTTTCGTGTCTCCTCTAGTACTGAAAAAAATTGCATCGAAAACGGCCACTGTTAGCGAGATATACAAAAAAAGAAAAAATTGCAGAAACTTTTTTTTCATAATAATTTTTTTAAATAGATCAAATATTATTTTGGCTAGTCTAGCTGTCTGTGATATGCTATTTTTACTATTATTTATACCTCATTGCTTAGCACATTTCCGAATATTCTACCTCAACTATTATTTTCGATTATTTTATATCAAGTCCAAGATGCATATGATAACCATAAGTAATTGGGCGTCAGCTGCTGCTATTTGGTATTTTTTGATTTGTGCGAAATCTTAGAGTGTTATGATCGTGAACCCTAGGTTTCTAGGCGCAATCCTCATCAGGCTGGTGACCATCGGGCATGATCACAAACACATTTCCAGCACACCACAATATAGAGATTCAAAAAAACTTTTAGGTTCATCTTAATAGTCTGCTGGGAAAGACTAATCGTCATTCGCTATCCACTAAAAGCCAGAAAATGTCGATTATTTCGTAGAAGAATAATTATACCAGCAAATGTTATATTAACAGGGCTATTGACATTTTACGGATACTTCTCTTATGATTGTTTTATACGGATTTTTTGTAATGATACACAGCCTCATGCGCTATGCACGTTTATTGGGGATGATGATATTTAGTAAGCAGGTTATTTTAACACCTATTCTTTCGGAAATCATGCCCCCCGTCAGGCTAGTCCGTGCATAAGCACGATAGGACTATTTTAGCTCGTGCCGGGGCTGATGGGTTTTACTAGTTGAAAAGTTTTACAGGCTAGAAATTTGGTCCCGTTTTTTGCTATAGTTATTTTACCTATGACCTCATATAGTTTACCTATGACCTCATATATTTTGCTATAATTATTTTACCTATGACCTCAATGAGGTCATATAGTCATATAAAAAATCACTATAGCCCTCTGTTGCGAGGATCCATGAGGTGGTCCTCCCTCAATTTTGGATCTATGCGTGAGTGAGTCAGGGGGAGATTCTCACATTTACTGAACTATGGTTCCTTCTGACGCAAAATCCTTCCTACTCCCCTGATTGCACCCAATTTCATATTTGGAATGAAATGTGACAAAATTTAAAAAAAGTAAAGATCTATTTTTTAGCATAAAACGAGTTGGCTATAAATATAATCCAAATCCAAGATGGCTAATAGAGTATGTTACAATAAGTTCAGTAGTAAATGTTATATTAGTCATATTTTTGCCAATATGCGTCGTGACAATAACAAATTTTCTACTAATATGGACGCTTAGAGAAAGGTTTATTTTAAATAGTGTTCCCTCCGCAAATTTTTCAAAATTTGGACCCCCCATCCATCTATGGGAGTGCCCACAAATTTACAATAAAATCTCCAAGCATAAGTTTCCGCTTTGTTTTTGAAAAAAATGCCTTTTTTATGCTACCGAATACAGTCCTTGCAAACTATCTACACTGCTAGTATGCCTGAAAATAAGAGACCATTTTAGAAGAGATTTTCTTAAAACTTCTACAACGATTGATCCAAATAAGACAAAAGGTTCTTCCAAATCAATAAGAGTAGAACACAAAATTGGCTTTACTGTTTGCTCCATTGTTTCGAGTTTTATTATTACTCAAGTAAGGAACTTGTCACATGCATTTATTAACTCACTTATCTAAACCACCTCAAAAGCTAAAAAGATCCACATATAACTTGTTGTCTTCAACTATTCATGCACTCTCTGAAATCTGTCAATTTCAAAATTAATAATCATGAATACTAAAATATGTCCGTACTTCCGGAACCACGAGATTTTGGGAACGATAAATAGAATTGGCATTTGATTTTTTAAAATAAATATTAGATAGGGAGTAGGTGTGCAGGAAACAAAAAATTTTGTAGTACCCTTAAAAATTTTTTAAATTTTTAATCGTGTTCTTCAAAGAATGTCTGTATCTCGGCTATTTTAGCGATTCCGTCGCTGATTTTTTGTACTCGGGGGTTTTCGGGGATGGGGAATACAATGTCGACGCTATTTTTAAATTTTGACCTAAGAGATACCCCCTACATGGAAGAGGTAACCCTAGCGCACGAAGCGCTCGAGCCGAAGGCGAGGAAATTGCGATAGCAAATAGGTGTGATATGACTCACTCTCCCACTTCCTGCACCTCCCTTTTTTATAACTGCGTGCTAGTCATAAAAATAAACTATCTAAAATTTAGGCACCTTCAGCAATAGTCCAGTTAACATTAGGCTATGTTAAAATAGGAGTACCAAACTCCGAAGAAATCGTAAGCTACAATCTAATTTTGATTAGATTTATTTAATATTTTAGAGAGCCTTAACTACATTCATGGTTATCCTCGGAAAATCACTCAACTTTATACTATTTTGCCTAAGCAGTGAAAGCTTTAGACGTCGTTTAAAAATAACTATAGGAGGAAGATTGCCGATATTTAAAACAGGAAAGTAAGTTTTTCGTATAAAGTATTTTGTATAAATCAGATAAATTCCACGATCACGCAGGGATGCATAAGGATTAATAATTACTAATCTTAATGCGAATACGGAATCGCCGCTCGAAGAATACAGGCGCTCTGCCTCCGGTACCATAGATGGATAGGTAGTGGACAGTAGCGTAATTACGGAGGGAATCATTGGGATGCTCCTCCCCCCATTCCGGTCCAAAGGGTCGGAAAATTTTTTGTATATAAGGTTCCCCTTATGATTTCCCCTAAAAAATCGAAAATTTCCAAGTGCTTCCCCTTCCGTCGGCTGAAATTACGCCACTGAGAGTGGGTAACAGGGTGGAAGAATCCCCCCCCCCCAAATTTGGGGAAGACAAAAAAGTGGTAATTTCACAAAATTTGTTTTTTTTTGTATCAAAAATTGCCTTAAAACGGTATTTTTAAGCTAAAAATTTCATTTTTAGGCAAAATTGCCTCAAAAAATCGGCCGATGAGATCCCTCGGGATGGGGGGAGGGGGGGGGGTCGTTTTCGGGGCCTTCGCGGCGGGGGAGGGTGGATTTGGTAATCCCCCCATCCTTGTATGCCCGATACTTTTATAATTCATACAGATCTTTAGATATTCTCCTTCTGTAAACAATAGAAATATATTAACTACGACATTCAGTATTAGACAGAAGTCTGATATTTCAATGGTTTTGCAGGAGCAACTAATGAACAAACAGCATAGTTAATTATAAGAATTCAGTTCAACAAGACCTTATCTAGTGTTCGATCCTGGGGGGAGGACAATGGCGTATCTAGGTTCTCATTTCGGAGGGGGTTCACTTGTCTAAAAAAGTTGAAACATGGTCATTTTTTGGTGAAAAAAAGTGAAATTTTGATCATTTTAATGAGAAATTTTTCAATTTCGAAGGGGATCTACGGACCCCTCCCCTAACTACGCCCTTGGCCCGGGATCGACCTCTTGACCGGGGCGGGATTTTTCGAGGTGTACTATTTTTGTAATTTTGATTTATTTTAATGTAAATTGTATTTTTTCTTCTAATAAATAGTATAAATAAATAAATTTGTAAAGATATCGTTTAATTTTATACACACAAAATTACCCCTAGGGGTCATTTTTAGAAAAAATAAATTTCTGTGCCCCAAAAAATCCACTTTTTTGGCCCATCCTGTAGTTTAATGAATGGCGTGCTCAAACATTTATCTATGAATGCTAATGATCATCGACTATCATAATCATTGCTCTTTCTGCTTTCTTTTTAACAGACCATTGATTATCAAATTTGAGTGCAATTTGAATATTCTTTTGTACGTCATGCCATCTCAAATGCCCGGATTTGAGTCCAAACAAACACATTTTCCCCATTCTAATTTTAGCTCCATTTGAGTACACCTTCTATATATACAATCGTATGCACCTAAACCGGCATTTCTTCGACTAGCAGTAATCTGTCATGGACAAAATTCTTTTATTGTCACGGAAGGAATATAAATATTCCATGAGAGGTTATATATATTACAGTATAGGAAAGAAGAAAATTTGATAAAATGACTATTTCTTATAATGCAGATATTGGTACTGGATCGTATTTTAGTTTTATTAAGATTATATTCCGGTGGAAAGGATCGTTATGGAAGTCCATATGGAAAGAATTGATCCTCTGGACGTTTTTGTATTATGTTATGATGGTTTTGTATAAATTTGTGTTCTCGGCAAGTTATCAAGCGTAAGTTATACAAGTAAGCTCATGTGAGATAAAGCCTAAGAGAGGATCTATCGCGAGTCAAGTGTAGCAAGAGACGCGCGAGCACTCGCTGCGAGTAAATGTATCTTACTCGCAGCACTCGCGAGTGAAGTATAGATCCTCTCTAAGCCTAAGTTTAACCCTTAGCCTAAGCCCTGTAAATTTCAATCATTTATACATATCTACGCAAAATTTTGATTTTTTGATAAGTTCAAAAAATGTTAGTTAAATAATATAAAATCTCACATTCTCAACCAATAGTCTTTCCTCCCTCCCCTAGATACACCTTTTCATCTCTAAAATTTTAGAAATTTTGCAAAATTCGCCACTTTTATCGAAGGCCGTTTGGGCTATTTCCAGCTGACATTTATCCTCGGTTTCTTTGTTACCACCGTTGTTGATCGGTGGAAAACTGTTTTTAACAATATCGGATTTATTGACGAGTAAAAACACTTTTTATACCAAATTTTTAAATTTTTTCTATAGTGTTGCCTTGTATGTTACAAATTATATTCGCGGCGATGATAAAGAAACTACTACTGTTCGGAGAAATATTGTTCGATATTTATGTTTGACTCAAGTTTTGGTGTTGAGGGATATAGCGATGAGTGTGAGGAAGAGATTCCCAAATATGGATTCTTTGGTTTCTGCTGGTAGGTTGGCATTTATTCATACATTCAAAAAAATTTTGATGAGGTGTCTCCAAACTGGTTGAGGGGGATTCCCATCTACAAAATCAACCGTCCCCTCATCTCGGGAGGTGGAGGGAGGAGGAGTTGGTGCCCCTGGTCTTCGGCCGACCAAACCATAAGTAGGGTGATTATGTTGTCTGTGCCTTCAGCTTGTGAGGGAGCATATACCCCTTCTCCTATACCCGTTTCATTATTCTACATTTACTTGAGGGGAGAATGCCCTCATTTGTCACAGAAGACTTGTATCCACCAACATCAATTAGGATTGTGAGATTTTTCGGCGTTCCGGGTACCGGTTCTAGGCTTAGTCGCCTCTGCAGTACCCTCTTTCTTTTGTTTTGATGAAAAACTTCTTGATTGTCTGTTTCTGTCGAGGCCTTTCTTAGGCTTGTTTATGTAACCTTTTCCTTTGGTATTGCCTGGGATTAGGAAGCATGTTATGAGCCACAAAGCTTTTATGGTTGGAGAATTATCTGGGATGTGATCGTGGTCCCCAACTCCCATTCCAGCTCATCACGCTCCACCATTGACCCTATCCTACCACATCATAACAGCATTACAATATTCTATACCTCGCCTAGCCTATGCACTTATAGGCTGAATAATTTTTAGGATTTTTATTAGAGCATGAAAGAAATATGATAGAAAATATAGAAAGCCCTTTTGATAAATATTGG
>JAQGBS010001971.1:0-14128 GCA_034698545.1 Acrobeloides obliquus
CGTAAATTACAATGTTGATAATCCAATCATCAGTTGGTAGCGGCATTAGGCTTTGATCACAGGGCAATTAGTTTTATGGCTTCGTTTTCAACAATGCCCACCGATCATAATATTTAGAAGAGTGCTGAATATATTTCTTTTAAAGTTGGGGTTATATATAACAAAATATGCGAATAAACAAAAATAAAACGATGTTTTATTTATCAATCTTAAAATATGTGTAAAATAAAACTTAGATGAAGTTTATCTGATCGGAAAGTGTCATTACAAGAGTTATTCTACATCGGGAAATCCGTTTTCGGCCTTTTTCTAAGTATGGGTCTCAGTAAGAATATGTAAGCGCGTTGTAATCGGTTGCAACGTTCATGTAATCAGTGATCTAAGCATCATGTAAGCGCCATTTAAACTCAAGTAAGCAGAATCGCGCTAAAACGGAGTTGTAGGGGCAGCGCACGACGGGAAAAATGAGAAATTTTTGTCTACAACGTGACCAAAATTGGTACCCCTAGTAAGACGAGAGGACATTTTATCACAAAGCGCCAAAGATCGAGGGTTCGAATCCTGCTTGCGTCCATTTGTTTTTAACTTTTTTGCCTTTTTTAATTTTTTTTAACGAAAGAAGCATCTTTTAGTACTCTCCAAGACGAATGAAATGACATCAAAATTATCCAATTTGAAAATTGTTTTGAGTTATTGAAACGAAAACAAGAATCAGGGTGTTCGTTTCAATAACCCAAAACAATTTTCATATTGGATAATTTTTGTATTATTTTATTCGTCTTTACAAGTTATAAAAAATGTCGCTTTTCTTTTTTTAAAATTAAAAAGGCAAAAAAGTTAAAAATAAATGGATGCAAGCGGGATTCGAATTTAGCGTTTTGTGATAAAATGTCCTAGCGCCTTACCATAGGTACCAAATTTGGTCACGTTTTAGACACAAATTTCTCATTTCCCCGCCGTGAGGTAAGCACATGTTAGCGCGTTGGGACCGGTCCGGATTTTGAAAAAAATGCTCCTACGGCCCTGGGTATGACCATTTGAAGTTGGACAATGATTTTAAGAAGCTGACTGCTATACAAGGCTAAACAAAAGTTGAATCGAAAAACGGACTTCAAATTTGTGCTCAGCTCAGCAACCCCAAAAACGGGGTATATGGTGGTTTCAAACATTTTTGATCAACTTTTTCACTACAGCTGCCATCGAGCGTTAGTACAATGCACTTAAATATGCCCACCGAGATCCTATCAAGCAATATGCCGAATACAATCCAATCAATCTTTTTGAGAATAAGTCATGTTTTCGTGTCAATAGCCAGAGTTGAATCCCGTCCCGAAATCTCGAAGATTTTTTGGCGAAAAATCCCGAAATTTAGTCGCGAACCCTAGTTCCGCCTATAGATGTCCCTGCCGTACAGGGTCAAGGTAGGTACTTTAACGGTATTTTGAGGATTTTTGAGGAATTTTTTGAAAACCATTCGTGTTTTTCGCTAAGGAAATATTATATATACGTTGAAATTGAAAGTTCAAAAAATATTGGATGCTCTAAAAAATCGATTTTTCAAAAAATCGATTTTTTCAAACTCCATGGAGTTGTGTACCTTTTCAGAGAAGTTTTGAGAAAAAATCGATTTTTTAGCGCATCCAATATTTTTTGAACTTCCAATTTCAACGTATATATGGTATTTTCCGAGCGAAAAACACGAATCCGAGTTCAATTTCCCGCTATGAAATTCCCCTGGAGTATTTTTCCCTTACAGAACTCAAAAAATTGTTTGGACCCTTTTTCTAAGGCTATTTTCTCTAGGTTAAAAGCTTTTTTGATGCGATTTTTTTCACTACTATGTTTTTAATAGTCTAGATTTTTTCAACTATAGAGAGGGGACAAGAATATCGCGGAAAATGTTGCTTTAGCCATATATTTTTTTGTAATCCGTTTCCGACGGACTTTTTGTTAGAATTATAGAAGAGTGTAAGAGGAAAATTTTAATGCAAATTTCAATATCTGGCGACTTCAGGTTTTCGTTATGATGAATTTTTTTAATATATTAACATTTCCAAGTTTTTACTCTAACTTTCAACCCCTTTATATTTTCGTTGCAAATCCATTTTCGATGAAATTTTGATTGGTTTATAGAGAACGAACGATGCCCTGCACTATGCGCTTATCAGTTTTGTGAGGCGATTATTAGTTGCTGAGATATCGAGTGTTCTTCGTCAGGGTACCTTAAAATGGTCATTTTTCAAAGATTGAGCTCTAGAGGGCTCAAAATTTTACTATTTATCAACAAAAATCATCATTGTCTGAGCATTTTCAGCTCGGAAAATATGAAAAACAAGTATTTTACATATTTTTTTAATCGCCTGAAGCACTTATTTTTTGCCTAATTTAAGGATTTTAAACAAAAACTTTTTGTCGCGCGGAATGTAGCGACCAAAAAAAAGATAGTTAAAATTATTTTCGAACAGCACCCAATTCCTAGTGGTCTGGCTGCACACTTATTTAGATATTTATTAATTAGAAAAACTTTTCACATGTATGAATACTAATGATTAGAAATGTCAAAAAGTATATATTACAGGTACATAAAGAAAAAAGTGGTACAGGTATAGCCAAGATACAGTACAGATTGTTGAAGTACAGTACATTAGAGAACAGTTTAAAAAATTTTGACCAAAGTACAACAGTCAAAAAATTTTGAAAATGATACAGTACAGAAAAGTAGTTGTAAATTTTTGAACAAAAAATATTGCAGGACAGTATCGTTAGAAAAAAAGTTGGTATAGGAGCATCTATGGTCCTGTCCCGACGATCCCGAACTCCAAATCCCAAATAGCCATTTTTTGTCGATTTTGGTGAAAAATGTCATTTTTAGTATAAAAAATTGAAAAATTAGACATCTTTTTTCAAAAGTTTACAAAATAGGAAAATACCTTGATCCATCAAGAAGTCTTCGGTGCTAGTATCCAATAGTGACCGCAAATGACAGGGTCTGTATGCGAAAAATTTTCAGATTTTAATCAGAAAAGCGTCGTTTACCCCGTTTTTCGGCATAGCTTCATTTGCCATCACAGGACCGTTTTGTCACGACGCATTTGACACGACGTATTTGGCACAACGCATTTGCCACGAAAGTCCAGTTTTTTCAAAAACAACCAAAAATATTTTTTGTGTCAAAAATATTTTTTTTTGGAATAAATTTCTTTTTGAAAAATTTTTTCTGACTCCCTACAAAAATTTTTTTAAATTGACTCCGAGTAAATCTCGCGTTATATCATAATTTGTAATCGCATTTCAAAGGAAATTTTTTAAATTCTTTCAAAAAGAAATTTATTCCAAACAGGGGGCTACCTACATGAAAAAAATATTTTTGGTCGTTTTTGAAAAAAATGGACTTTCGTGGCAAATGCGTCGTGTCAAAGTTGGCTATGCCCGTTTTCTATGAGGGGAATCGATTGTGCGCTTTCCCGAAGCATGAAAATGTTTCCTTTACCCGAATTTAGGGTCAGGAAGTTGATGTATTTAAGCTAAAATCTCATTTAATTTAACTTGTTAGATGACAGATTTTATATTTGAAATGCTATCTTATTATATTTGAAGTGCAAAATAAGCTATATCAGTTAATTTTTGTTTTTTGTGCAAAATAAGCTATATCAGTTAATGAAGTATTTCAAGCATCGGAAGTGTGCGCAATCGATTCCTCGCCTAGAAAAACCTTATGGAAAGTCAGTTTTAGGTAAAAAGTTGATTTTTTTCGATTTTCGCTTCAATACACCAACTTTCCGACCCTAAATCCGGGTAAGGAAAGCATTTTCACGCCTCCGAAATGTGCACAATCGATTCCCCGCATAAAAAACGGGGTAAACGACGCTTTTCCAGTTAAAATCCGAAAAAATAATTTTCGGACCCAGACCCCTGTCATTTGTGGTCGCTATTGGAAACTAGTACCAAATTCTCAGTTATTAGGTTTGTTTAGCACGGGCAAGACGTATTTAAGGGGGCAAAGGGAAGCAATGGAGCCACCTGTAGTTGAAAAATTGAGACAATTTTCTAATGGTCCCTCTTATGTTTTTGTCCAGAAGCCTCATTTGCGGATTAGCGATTTTTGTTTAAAAATGACATATCAACACATACATTTGTGCAAAAAAATCATTTACCCCCTTTTTCTATTGATTTTTGGCCAAAAATGCCAGTTTTCTTAAAGGGGGACCGAACATCGCGACAAAATCTCCGACAAAAAAATTTTTTCATGATTTTTTAAGAAATGACCCTTATAGGGATAATTTTATGCGCGAAATCGATTGCGCACATTCCCGAAGCGTGAAAATGCTTCCTTGATCCTGATTCAGGGAAATAGATGTGTGTATTGAAGCGAAAGTCGAAAAATTTTGAAATTTTTCCCTTAAGAATCATATTTCTGGGGGTAATTTCATGCTGAGAATCGATTTTCAAAAACCCAATTTTTTCTCTGAATTAGATCCAGGGAAAATTTCAGGGTTCCGGAATTCGCGCAATCGATTCCCCGCATAAAACTACCCCTATAAACATAAAATTACCCTTAGAAAAATAAATTTTCAGGTCCCAAAAATCACAAAAATCCACTTTTTTGGCTCACCCTGTACTAATTTCCCTGAATCAGGATCAAGGAAGCATTTTCACGCTTCGGGAATGCGCACAATCGATTTTTCGCCTAGAAATTACCCTAAAAAGTTGATTTTTAAAAGAAAATCGGAAAAATTTTTTTCGATTTTTCGAGAATAAGCTATAAATGTTACACTCCCTTTAAGAAATTTTCAGTTTTTTGGGGGAGGGGGCATGGCCCCTTCTGCCTCCTTCTTGGACATGCCACTGGCTCGGAGTCACCCTCGGAGAATCCGCTAGGTTGTATACAAATGTTGAAACATCTGAAATATTTTTTAGGACATACCAAACGGTCGCGTTTTTGGTATAATTTTGTATTTTTCTTATAAAAATGTCTTATAATGTTTTAAAAATGTAAAATTATGAAAAAATTATATATATGGATACTTCTCGTATGTCACATTAGATCCATTAGTATATTTAAAATATGTACAAGGTGTTCAATAATTTATGCCGCGCTTTCAAAAATTCGCTAAAAATCAACCGTAAATCAAATTGAGAAAACGCCTAGTGCCCAAAAATCCATTTTCGACCTCTTAAATGAGTTTTCCGGCAAAAGTAATGTTCTAAAAAGTTGTTTCTCGTAAAATTTTGCATTGAAATGACATATTCGCAATGCAATGACAAATGACATATTTATGTCGATTTTAAATATGGAAATAAAAAGATATGGGCCATTTGATACAAATTTCATAGAAAAATGGTGGTAAAACACACAAAATCGATTTTTGACCCCTTAAATGAGTTTTCCTTGAAAAAGAGGATTGTCACATTCTTCGGCATCAAATTCTGTGTCGATTTAAAAGAGAAAGAAAAAATCAATGTGGAGAAAAATTCATTTTTAGATGTAGAAAAAGAATAATCAAAGTGAAAAAACGATATTTTTCATGTTTTTTCTATATGGATTAAGTGTTACATCCTAATCTGTTATTATTCTGAAGGTCAATCTTAGACAAATTTTATAAGCCATATATTTGAAAGAAAAATATTGTATAAGTCAAGCTGTAACGGTTAAAGTTGCGTTTGGACCCTGAAGTAAACACCATGTACAAACCAAACGGTACGCAGCCCAGGGGACTGCGTTAAATACCTCCTTTATTTCTTGTTCACCAACATTTGCTGAGGCTTTCAAGTTAAGTTTAGATTCTATATGATTGGTTTCTTCATCAGATTCATAATCAATAATAATTCTCCGAGAACGTAACTCGAGCATTTTATCACAAATTCAATATTGTATTTTATTAAAATCAAATCAGTTCCTATAAAAAAGAAATTACTCTATATCTGCAAAATTTTAAAGCATCCTAAATCAATTGACATTTAGTCTATGATATTTGCTCTAGGCATAAGACTTAATAAAAAATATACTAACTAAATCACTTCATATGTGTTATTGATTGACAAGACTGTGTGTTTCATTTAAGTTTGCTCAACTTCATCAACATGCCTAACAAAGAAAAAATTAAGCACAAGTAAAGATTCTCTTTGTTCATCCGGCATTTTTGAATTGAGAAAAACTGTGTTATGTTCAAAATAAATTCAACAAAATTTAAAAATACTACTTGTTGGGTAACGATACTCAAACCAGTGACGATCCTGGAAAAACGATTTTTTAAACGAAAAAATGGAAAAGTTATTTACAGTCGTTCATTGAATGATTTCAGAAAGTTCGTACACATATTTCGTTAGTCGGTGATTGCCAGACTGCCCATTTGGCATGTTTAGCAACTTTGGGCATGCATTTTCGATAATGCCATGAACAAAAGTTGCATTTGCTAATTTCACTAATTTTTCATTTCTGTAGTTTTTAATAGTGTTGAACACAATGCTAGCGTGACTTATTGAGTGTAAAATTTTTCTAGTTCACTAATAAGCCCAGGTTCGATCCCCATCACAAAATTTTTTTTGCACTTTGCGATTTTGAACTGAATTTTTCTTCTTTGGATTTTATGGTGCTGAACATGATGCTGGTGTTATTTTTGAGTGAAATAATTGTTGAGAATCTAATTGAGTTATCTGGAGCCAGCTAAAAGATTTTTCGAAAACATTCAAATCCTAACCATAAGATAAACATGGGATTCATGGATCAATTTTCTGACTATTTTTCTGCAAATAAAGGTAATGAATATGCGTGTTTAGTGAAGGTTTCAGATTTTTTGGAGGTCATGTAAAAAGTTAGAATTTTGTGTTAGCTTTTTGGCAATGGTGTCATGTATAATTATGTGTGTGTTGGTTGTAGTAATGTTTAAAATGCGAACGTAGAGGTTGGATTTGCGCCAAAGGCGCGGATCAAGCTAGTCTATGTATATTTCGGTAGAAATTTAAGCTTCATGGCGTTTCATTACAAGGTTTAATTTGAAAAAATGATGGTAAATTGTATTGTTTGCGCGTACGCGCACGAGTATTTGTTTATTTTCGCAAGTTTTGTAATTAGATGAGGAAGGAGAACTCGTAAATCTGGATGTTTCAATGAATACCGAACCGGAAGAACGACTTTCTGTTATCATGCAAAAAGTCGGTAAAGAATCACAAGAAAAATATTAAAAAAACACCACATAAACATTATTTTTATGATAATCGAAAAAAATTTTAGGCAAAAACATAAGGGGAGAAATAGGAAAAAATTTTCATTTTTTTATTTCGGGGGGAGGGGGTGCAACCACCTGGATTGCCTCCCCCCCCCACTACGTGCCTGCCAAGGGGTAAAAAGATTGAATTTTCAGAATTTTGCCTAATTCATATGATTTTTTGTTTGTATCCAGGGTTTTTTCGATATGAGAAACTCGAATCCGGAGGAAATTTTTGATTTTGACCATGGAAAGGTATCCTATGAGGGTAAAACCCCAAAAAGCCTGTTCTTTGTAAGTCATTTTTGACCATGTTCCCAAGGTCTAGGGCAAAAAATAATGCCAGATTTGTGTTCAGTACCTAGAAAAACCCTAGGAATGTCGAAAATTTCGTCAAAAATCGACTTCTATAGCCAAATATCAACATTTTGCAATAGGGTTGCATTTATGGGACCTCAATTTTTGAAAAAGTCAGGGTGTGCGGAAATTATTTAGCCCCCTATAGTAAGATATATCTAAATACTTTTTTGCCATAACTTTTGATAGGAACAACCATACGCTGAGATCTTAGTGTCATTTTAAAGCTACAAACGGGAGATTTAAAAAAACACCAAGATCTCGATGGATAGATGTTCCTAACAAAAGTTATGGTGAAAAGTATCCGACAATAGAGGGTCGAATAATTTCCACATACCCTATATTCTCAAAAAGACCGATTGGATCGTATTCTGCATACACTCTTGCCTAATACTGAAAAAAATTGTTGAAAAAGGATTTCTGGAGCCCTATATATTAAGTTTTATAGAACGCAATAACTTTTCGAACAACTCAATAATAATTTTTTCATTAATAAATAAATTTTTGCTTGTTAAAAAATTATACAAGTCGTATTTTCCTACTTCCAAACAATGTTGTTGAAATATTCTCGGCTGGAAAAGCCATAAAACCCCGATCGAAGCCATTGGAATGGTGCACACCTTTGTGCGATACAGGCCGAATTTTATGGCCTACTTAGAGACATTGCCCCGTTTATTTCTCAAACGTTGGTCTCCACTGTTTGCCACGTTCTTTCTACACCAATAACCTTTATTTAAGTGATTCAGCTCCGAATATTTGGTCCACTAAGTATCTCGCATCTCATAAAAATATTATTATTTATATGTGCACAGTTGCAATTAAACCCTTCAAAATATTGCCAAAGCCAAATGAGAGGCATGGAAAGTGATGGATTTTTACGAAATAGTGTTTCTAAAAATAAAAAGTTTGAATTAAATAATACATATATATTCCACGTGCATGAAATGGTGCAAAAAACGGTATTAGTAGACGACAGGAGAGTCACTTGAAATTTTTTGAAAAATGACCCACTGGATAGTTTCGATTCCCTTCCTGATTATAATACTAGTGCTGTGATTTTACCTTGGCCCACTTTGGGCATGATGATTTTGCATATTCTTCACTTTGAGCATTTTTAGTCTATGCCCATTAACCGAAATCATACATATAGGATCTTAAACTAAATATTCTGCCTTACACAGCATCTTATATATTATTATTTATTAGTTCCAACCTCTAGTAGGGGTTAAGAAAATTTCAACATCGCTCCATGGAAAAACGGGTATGTAATGGAAATCAGTTTTGCTTCAATTTGTCGAGTTACAGTCACTTTCTCTAGGAGTCACAAATTCTACTTTATTACTAGTTGGGTAGGAATTGTGTCCCTTGGAGAAAAGTATTCGTAACTCGGCCAAAGTGGAGCAAAACTGTCTGATTTCCTATATATATCCTTTTTTCAACGTGGAGTATTGATTCCCGAAGGAATGGCGATTTTGAAATTTTCCTACCCCCTTCCCTACGAGGGGTTGGGGCAACTAAATAATAATATATAAGATGCTGTAGCATCTTATATATTATTATTTAGTTGTCCCATGCTGTGTACAGGACATAATATTGAGTTTCAGGACCTATACGCAAGATTTCGGTTAATCATGACATAGACTAAACATTTGCGATATGTAACTTTTTCCTGCGAAGCAATCCTGTTGTAACATTTTTGGAGGTTCCCTTGTAACCGCTGTCCCCGGGGTATGTTAGTGAACTTACTTCAACATGTTGAAATCTTCAAAATAAATATAGTGACCTTATTTCCTTGATAGTTATACCTGTAGATGCGAGCTTTCTATTAAGATATAAGATAAGCGCGTAACCACAGGGGGAACTATCATGTCATAAGGGTTGTAACAGCAATTCATAATAAATAAAAAGCTTGATTGCAATATTTAGCCAAATAAATTATTCATAATAAATCAAATTTCAATAAAGCCATAATAGTAGAAAAGTAGAATATTATGAATGATCTAGACGTACATGTATAGCCATTCCATCGGAAGGAAAAAAATTGGACCTAATGGTCTAATACTAGGGTATTGATATATTACTACAATGTTTGTTTGTCTGTGTGTCCAGATTATCTCGAGAATGCTTGATTTAAATCTTCGACGCTAAAATAAAAGTTAAAAATCTTTTTTCCTCGATAAGAAATTAAATTTTCTTATCGGGGAATTCATGCTTGAACACCCTGTATATTTGTTAATTTTCTCTCAATTTTTTAAAAGATACTTTCGTATTTCATGTTTATTTCAAATTTTTCAAAATATATAAATATTTAAAAACTTTTCCAATTTAGTCATTTTTAAAAATTAAAAGCGACATCAATATTTTTTTAAAATAAAACAATCTGTATACTCACATTTATAGCAACATTCGATCGCCATTTTATTTTTACGCTATATGTGATTGAGCAGTCTCCGCCCTATTAATCAGCAAGCCGTAAATTTTTATAGGAAATGCATTTTAAAAATAGAAAATTATTTATTTCATCTTTTAGGGCATTCGTAAATTGTCTAATTCTTATTTTAAGATTATTATTTAAAATTTTTTAAATCCTACTATTACAGGGTGTCACAGCTAAGTGTAGACATCAATGATTTAGCATTATCTCTGAAACCCTTGCGAATTTTTCGATGCGGTTTTTTTAAAGTTAGGTAGGCTAAATATGCATCAGATGAGGTGACATTCGTCAAACAATAAAAGTTCCTAATACTTTATTTTTACCTTACAATATTTGTTTTTAGGACAAAACACCCTTAACAGTCGAATTTTTCAAAAATTTTCTGAAAGAGCATGGTCGATTTTACTTACCCACAAAAAATCATGAAAAAAGTCTTATTGTTTGACTTAGAACGTTTTGAAGATAACAAGCTTTTTTAGGCAAAATAAATTCGACGCAGTTGGAGTCAACCTGCAACATTTTGAATCAAAGCAGGAAAATCATAATGGGAGACCATTATGATTTTATTTTAATTTTGAAAAAATTAGGGCAAAAGCATGGGGGGACCAAGGGGTGAATTCTGGCCTTTCGGACAGGAACAGGAGTGCGGCCGTACCCCCCCCCCCCGTCTATGCCACTAGTCTGGACAGACACACAGATATCCTACTACATTAAACGATAATGTTTGCTTATCTGTGTGCCTAGACGATCTCGGTAATCTTGATTTAAACCGAAATGTTATTACAAAAGTTGTTGGGGACGATGAGAGAAGACGATTGACACCGAAATCATCGAAATCGGAGCAAAAATTTTTCACTTTTTTAAGGCGATGTCTAGAAAATACGAACCGAATCAGCAATTTATTACCTGTACTTTTAGGACACTAAACAGAAAAATCATTTTCCCACCCCAAAAATCAATCCATGGAATTTCCCTTACGTTGGGTCTCTAGACATTCCTAAAAAGCATTTTGACAACACAGCCATCGAGCTGCGCCAAAATCTTGGTACCATTGTAAAGCCTAAGCGTTTTATTCACTTTTTGGACGAAAAAAGGCAGCGAAATGTCGAACACATGTTTTGGACCCAAAAAGTAGACATCTCAAAAATGAGAAAAATCGATCTAGCTCAAAAACTAAGTGGGTTTATCAAGGGGCCGTTTCTGAAATAAATTGAGTAGAATCACCAGTTTTTCAATGACACCAAAACATTTGATGTGGATTTAAAACGGATATATGAACATTTGAAGTTGGGTACTGATTTGAAAAAAACCGACGTGTAGTACAGGGCAAAGTAAACGTCGAAACGGACTTCAAATTCGTGCTTTGAAACCAATGCATACCCTCTCAAAAACGGGGTATGCGTTGGTTTTAAAGAAATCGGTAATACTTTTTTACTGTGTCCTTCATTATATTAAACTTGGTTCGAAAAGTTAAGATATCGCCTCATAACCCTTGGGGACCAAGGCGAGAAAGTCGTTTTTTCAAAAAGTTCTCCAATCGGCTGATTTTTTGTATTCGGAGGTTTTCGGGTATGGGGAACACGAATCTGAAGGAATTTTTGAATTTTGACCACAGGAAGGGATCGAATCGGCCAATTTTAATGATATCGGTAATTACTGATCTGATAGCATGTGAATTTGGATAAGTAATTACTGATCCTGTAAAATTCGCATATTTACACATTACTACAACCGCTCGGAGACAGAAGCGCTCAGAGAAAGGAAACGCTCGGAGGGAGAAGCTCTCAGAGTCTTCACAAACAGTTTTTATCCCCTCTGAGCGTGGTAGCGCTCGATCCCCGGTACTTTAGTTTACACGTTAAAAATGTTAATTTCATAATAACATTTTATATATAGACATAACTAAAAAAAATTCATAACACACTAGCAGAGATGCTCAAAAATTGCAAGGTACAAGTCAGTAAACATTGATAACGGGAATCATTAATGGGAAAAATGTTTGTTTGGGCAGGACAACGTGATAAGAATCGGGGTCATGAATCAAAAATATATTGAACTAAGAGAAATAGAATTTATGGATATTTCAAAAATATTTTACACAATAACAAAGACCTTAATTTATTTTTTTAAATTTTAAGTAGGATATGAAAAGGATAACATTTAAATGTAAAAACATGCTAAAAAATTTGTCGCATAAACCTTATATGAGCCAGAGTACAGATAATAATCCAATTTTGTGCATTTTTTGAATTTTTACTTATTAGAGGCTATTCCCCTTTGATTTTTTATCTCGGGGGTTTTTCCACCATGGGGAGCACGATGCCTTGAAAATTTACAATTTGACCTCAGGATTATCACTATTCAAAGTCTGAAACACTAAATTAATCGAGAAATATTGACCATTTGAAATGGGTCCTTTAAAAATTTCAAAAAAATGAGTTTAAAAAAATTTTTATCTGTACAGAAAGACGATTACCAGCTTTTAGCGCAGTTAATTCAATTTTATCACACAACAAATTCATTTTAAGTAAAAATTTCAATTTTTATCGAATTGTATAGTATGAAGAAGGAAGAGAAGAAAGAATATTACGAACTAGAATGATAGGACAATATTGGACAATATAAGACTTAAAAAAGAATTGAATCAAACATTTAATCTTTTTATACTCAACAAACTTGATTGTAAATCCTTTTTATCTAAAGCTAAACAAAATTTCCATAAGTTTGGTCAAGGCTACAAGACGAGGCAAACCAAATGAATTTTATGAGGAGCCCAACACAGGATGTGTGTATTTTGGCTGTTCAGACTATTCCAAATTCCTCTCCGTCCTGCGTTCTCCTGTATAATAAATGTTAGGACCGGCAGATTTATGGCCGTGGTACACCGACCCGGCATCGACCTTTCCTCGCTTTTATCGCTATTTTTGTTGCGGAACACGATTGCAAACCGCCTAGAAACATTTTAAAACACAATATTGTAAATGTGCGAATTTTTTTCTAAAGAAAAGAATAAAAGTTATTCTTATAAGGATAATAAAAATCCAGTTTAAAATCTTGGAATATAAACAGTACGGTGTTCCGTTTTTCTGTTCTGTGTTCCGCTCCGTTTCATGCTATTCTGCTCTGGTTCCGGTCATTAGATCTGTTCCAATTAGAGTTTTACAGAGTGAGTAAAATAGGTGCATTTTTGTGATTTTTGAGCCCGAAAAATTTTTTGGGACCGGAAAATTTTTTACTAAAAATGACTCATATAGGGGTAAATTTATGCGGGGAATCAGTTGCGCGCATTCCCGAAGCATGAAAATGCTTTCTTGACCCTGATTCAGGGAATAGAGTTGGTGTACGGACGAAAAAAGAAAATTTTTCGATTTTCGTGTCAATAATACACCAAATCCATTCCCTGAATCAGGGCCAAGGAAGCATTTTCATACTTCGGGAATACGCGCAATCGATTTTCTGCATTAAATTACCCCTATATGGGTATATTTAGAAAAAAATTTTTGGTCCCAAAAATCATAAAAATGCACTTTTTTTACTCATCCTGAACATGTAATGATCGCCCATTATTTTTTGCCAAAATTTTTGTATTTTTCTCAAAAATAAGGGGGGAGGTGCTCCTTAGTGACCGATATTTAAAAAAAAACCCTAATCATAAAAACCCTAGTCCCCCATATGTTTTTCGGGAAAAAATGACTTTTTTGAGTAAGCGTCCTCTAGCCGGCCCTTCTCAATATGCCATTGGGCCGTTCCCAGTGCCGTAAAAGCTCCGAAGTTTGGGGGAGGGCATCGAAAAATCATAAGGGTCCCTTATGTATAAAGTAGATACTGCCCTGGCCGTTTCCCTAATGCTTTTATTGTTTTTTAACTCAAGTCCCCTATAGCGAGAAATATTTTTACAGATGTTAATTTTGATGTAAGATTTTTTAAATCATATTTTACCCTTTACTAAACTCAAATTAGCTTCTGAAGACTTTATTTCGACCATTTGTTTTAACGAGCCGAGTTGTAATACAGCTCCGAGCGGCCACAACCAAACCAATCGGTTGTAAATATTGCGACAAATGTTTCGATTCGCATTAGCTTAGATCAGAAAAGACGCTAATCTACTAAATATTTACTTTACAGTAAATAT
>JAQGBS010001972.1:0-14124 GCA_034698545.1 Acrobeloides obliquus
ATAGTATTATTTAGATCGAAATGATCGAGCGGCTGAGTGATCCATCCTTCTTCATAAGAAATATTATTCGAACCACATGAAATATCCTCCTCGTTGTTACTACTATAAGGTCTATTCAAAAAGCCTCCATAAGGTCTCCCAAATACAAATTGAGGGATATGTCTTGGTCTAGGATTGATAGATTTAGTATAACTAATCAATAGGACTATGAACAAAATTAAAGAATTTTGCAATTTCATTCTTGATCAATGATAACAAATGAAAAAGGAAGCTACTTATTACTTTATCAAATAAATATAATCAAGATTATTGTCTCAAACTAGAGACAATAAATTTGTTGTCTAGTTTGCTTCTCTATTAGGTGAAAACACTTCCTTGATCCTGATTCAGGGAAGAGATGTGTGTGTTGAAGCGATTATCTTCAGAAATATGATTTTGAGGCAGGAAACACGAATTTGATGTTTTTAATATCCCAAAACGTCCGAAAAATGAATTTTTTCAATATTGACAAAAATGCCTAAATTTGCATAAAAAATTGTTAAAAATCGCATTTCCTGAGATTTTGAAGTAATAAAAACATCAAATTTGTGTTTTTGGCTAGAAATACCCCTATGCAAAATTTTGGACACTGCAAAAAGAAATGGATCCGCGCGGGATCGAACCCTCGACCTTATGCGTGCAGTTGGCACCACTTGCACTTTGCCATGTAACCGGCACGTTTTTTAAATCTCTCTGTGAAAAACGTTATATGCTTGTTAATTTTCTGAGCAATATTTTGCCCCGTCCATTTCCTTTAAGGATGCGAGATTCATTTCATCCATTTGAGTCAATTCGAACAATCTGTTTTCTATTCATAAACGACTAATATGATTATGATATAAGACAGCACCATCCATATGTTGTTTTCTCACGCGGGTTGGCTAGTATCCGAATTGACTAGGATAAAATTCTTGCCAATTTTTTCGCATTCGATTTTCAATGTGTTGTTTTCGAAATTGATCATTTCTTGATTTGTTTTACCCGTTTTCCAGATTTTGAACAGTAATAACAGTTATTTTGGAGCTACTACACCATAGAGGAGGAGGGGGGGGGCGACCCACGTGAAAAAATTTTCGAAATTTTTGCTCTGGAAATAACCCCTCTAGGGGTAAAAACATGCGGGGAGTCCGAAATTGACATTTTCGAAGCGAAAAAACGCTTTCCTGATTCAGGAAAGGCCTGTGTATTGAAGCGAAAAGTCGCAAAAATGCGATTTTATATTGTGTAGTAGCTCTAAAAATTTTTTCAATTTTTGACGAATTTTTCGATTTATGACGAATTTAAAAAAAATAAAAATGATAAAAAATCGTAAAATTTTGACTGTGCCTCAATTGATCCTACTTGATAAGTCCAAACAAAAATTTGAAAAAATATCCAAATTTCCTTCAAATTCCCCCTTCCATCTTCCAATTTTGAACATGTTTTTCAAAAGTTGATGTTGATCCACAAATTTTTTTGACATTGTGTGACCTGGTTTTGTTGAAAAGTTGTTTGATTTCATCTATTTATATATCTTCGCTCCATCTTTTTTCGAAAACATTTAGTTTTGTAAATTTTTTTCACACTCTTTCGTATAACAGTAAATATAAAGAGTGTGGCTTTGCATTGAAAAGTTCCAAACGGCTGTCATTTCAGTGAAAAAACAGGAAGAAAAAAAGTTCAATTTTACACAAAAAATTCGATTTTTGAGCAAAAATTTGATTTTTCACAAAAAATTCGATTTTTCACACAAATTCAATTTTTCTTCCAAAATTCGATTTTTGAGCAAAAATTTGATTTCATCTATTTATATATCCCTTCGCCCCATCTTTTTTCGAAAAACGTTTCGTTTTGCAAATTTTTTTTTCACACTCTTTCGTATACCAGTAAATAAAAAGAGTGTGGCTTTGCATTGAAAAGTTCAAAACGGCTGTCATTTCGATGAAAAAAAAAACAAGGAGAAATAAAGATCGAAACGAAGCTGCTCTTCATCGTCTTCTTGGGCTCTTTGTTTGCGTTTGCATACCATTAGCCAAATGGATGAATGGAATGGTTTGGGCAGTCGAGCTGTCGGATGGTGTTAGTCGGCACAGATAAACCGACTTGGGTGGTCTTGATGATTCTCCTTTTGGGGGGATGAGAATTTTGAAATTGTTGATAAAAAAGTTTATTGTGGATCAGGGGGTCACCGCAGGGTCAAAAATCAAAAAAAATTTTTCTAAAATTTTAAAAAAATGACATATTTAGGGGTAATTTTAAGCGAAAATCGATTGCCGAAGCGCGAAAACCTTTATTTGACCCTTAAAAATGGAAAAATACGTGTTTTGGCCCATGTTAAATTTTTGTAAAAATTAAAAAAACTAGGAGTTACCCCCTAAAAATTGAAAAATATGCAAATTTCAAAAAGTTCTCCAAATCGGCTATTTTTTTGTACTTGGGGGTTTTCGACTATGGAGAACACGATGCCGGCACTAATTTTCATTTTTGACATAAGGGGTACACCTAAATGTGGGGGGGGGGGGGTTCTCCGAAGGGGATCGAAAATTCAATTTTCTAAAAATACTCCACAGGGGTACTGTTTACGCCATTTCTATAACATCGACGTCTGTGGTTTCGGTATCTATAATATCCATGTTTGTGGCATCTGTAACGTCACTTCTACGGCGTCGGCTACTGCGATGTTCACACCTGTAACATCGGAGTAATGTGGGGCGTGAAGCGCGCGTCGGGGGCTAGTTTCTTAATACAAGAATATTCCTTCAAATTTCCGGTATATTCTGTTATTTTGAAGCTATTCTGAGCAACATTCAAAAAAATTTTTTGAAAAAAAGCTGTCAAAAAAGTTCATGTTAAATTATAAGCAAAATTAAAAATCCACTTGTTATCATGAACTTGGCTCAGTGGTAGTGCTCCAAGATTCAAGCCTAAGGGTCTCGGGTTCGAATCCCATCTGAGTCGATTTGATTTTGAAGCATGCGTTGGGGCTAGTTTCGTGTTAGAATGGCTACTCAAGGTTACTTCACTGTTAAACTTGTCGAAAAAGTTTTGATCAGTGCTATAGATTCACTTGCATACGTGATACTTGACTACGAAAAGTTCAACAAATGATCGATTTGGAAATGCATAGCCTTTTTACGATAGTCAAAAACCTTATCAATATTGATCTAATTTTTTTAAAGTCTTTCTTCTGTCCTTGACTACATGTTTTTTACTTGTTTTTTGCCGAGATTTTGAAATATATTAGTTTTCCATACTTTTTTATGACCAATTTCCTTGTTATTGTCATTTTTTCGCACAAATTCCGCTATGTTGCATTTTCCCATGTCGTGCAGGATCGTAGGAAGAGTTGAATTTCGGGGGTGGTCCACAGCCAAAAATTTTGAAAAAACCATAAGGCATCATTTATATTAAGGCGCGGCCGAGGCAAGACTTGAGATTTTTTTATAATTTTTTTTAAAATTTTTGATGAATTTTTCGATTTTTGACGAATTTTTCAATGTTTGAAGAAGTTGTCAATTTTGAGGAATTTTTCAATTGTTGATGAATTTTTCGATTTTTGACGAATTTTTCAACAAAAAAAAGAAATTTTCGATTTTCGACAAAATTTTTTTTGAAATCCTTGAGTAAAGACAAAAATCGAGCGCCGCAGGTGAAAAATTTTTCGCAGAATTAGATTTAAAAATGAAAACGGGGAACGATTAGATTTAAAAATGAAAATTTCTCAGAAAATGAACATTTTCTAGCGAAAAAAGATGTCTAATTTGTGACTTGTTTCGTTTGAAAAATGGAAATTGTGTGGGGAAGTTATTTAGATAGACTACAAAATCAGCGCTGCCGGTGAATAACTTTTTTTAGAAATGATTTTTGAGCTGAAAATACTCGGAAAATTAAAATTTTTTGTGAAACATATAACAGATTTTGGAAAGTTTTGGTGAAAAATGGAAAATTTTTTCAATTCTGGTAAAAAATCGTAATGGGGGACCATTAGATTTTTTTAATTTTCGTAAATCTCCGACAAAATATAAGAGGGACCATTAGGAAAAAAATTTTCATTTTTCCATTTCACGGGGGGAGGGGTCTGGGCCCAGACGAAATTTTAATTTTGATGAATTTTTCGATTTTTGACGAATATTTCAAATTTTGATGAATATTTCAATTTTTTACAGATTTTTCAAATTTTGATGAATTTTTCAAATTTTTATGAATATTTCGATTTTTGACGAATATTTCAAATTTTGACGAATTTTTATGAATTTTTCGATTTTTGACGAATTTTTAATTTTTATGAATTTTTCGATGTTTGACGAATTTTTCAAATTTTTATGAATATTTCGATTTTTTACAGATTTTTCAAATTTTGACGAATTTTTAATTTTTCGATTTTTGACGAATTTTTCAAATTTTTATGAATTTTTCAATTTTTAACACATTTTTCAATTTTTGATTCATCAAACATTGAATTATGGCAACTTCTTCCCGAGTGGTCCATTAAAAACAAAAAAATCAACCACGATTTTTTTCGAAAAAAAAGAAAAATTTGAAAAAAATCGACCAATCGTTTCAATACACAGATTTTTGATTGAATCAGGATTTGACCATTATGTGCAAGTTTTCGTTGTAATACACAAATGAAACTTCAAACACGATTATCTCGAAGCCGTTAGCGATTCAGAGCATGCCGTAAAAACATAAGATGCTCCAAATTTCATGAACTTTCCGAAAATCTACAAATTATCGCAACTTTTTCCCGAGTGGACTGGTCCTTTAAAAACCAAAAAATTTTTTAAAAAAACTTCCGCTTTATGCAATAATTTTTTTCTTTTTTCGAACATACCATTTTATTGCTTCTAATAACATTTTCGCCGAGACTACGCAAAAATAGGTTTAATATTCAACCACGGGAGCTTTTTAATAGGCTTAATCACCGTCGGCCGGGAACAGGTGTATTTGAACGCAACTTTTTTTTTCAACACGGCTGTGTTCGCCTCGTTGAGTGTTGAAAAAATGTGCCGCGTGAAAAGTTTTTCGCAGTTTTTTTTATGTAACGTATGTAGCATATTTCACGGCCTACATTCAAATTATTACGAGAAATTGTTGTATCATTTTCTAGAAAATTACATATGTCAGGTGATTTTCGATACAGCTTTTTGCTGCTTCTCAACTTCCAGATATTCGTTTTCTATTTTCATTTTAGTGGTAGGATTGAATAAGTAATGTATGTAGGCTTACTTTTACAGGTGATTCGAGAAAATTTGTAAAGAGTAGGATTCATTTTGCGTATATAACGGCTAAATAATAGAGAACAGAAGAAGTTATTAAATTTTGACGAATTTTTCAATTTTTGACGAATTTTTCGGAACTACTGTAGATCAGCGACTCCATTGAACGTGAATTTTTTCGAAAATTTTTTTCCGATTTTCTTGTAAAAACCGACTGTTTAGCGTAATTTCTAGGCAAAAAATCGATTGCGCGCATTTTCAATGCGTAAAAAATTAATTCTGACCCTGAAAATCAGATTAAAACTGCGTTTCGACGCGAAAATTTTTTCTGATTTTCTTCTAAAAACCAACTTTTTAGACTAATTTCTAGGCGAAAAATCGATTGCGCGCATTTTCAAAGCATGACAAATTACATTTGACCCTGAAAATCAGGGTAGAACACGAAAATTTTTCTGAACCGATGGGGACGTCACATTTATGGCATATTCTCAAAAACATTTTTTTTCTAAAAAGAACCTTTCTAGGCCTAATTTTATGTGGGGAATTCATTGCGCGCATTATCAAAATGTGAAAACGCTTTCTTGACCCTGATTCAGGGAAGGTAGTGGGTGTAAAGCGAAAATCGAAATTTTTGAATTTTTATGAGAAAACCGTCGATTCTTAGGTTTTTCTAGGCGGGGAATCGGTTGCGCGCACTCCCAAAGCATGAAAACGCTTCCTTGACCATGTTTCAGCAGCCCCTTACAGTCCACCCCCCCCCTTGTGCATCAATATCTGAATGGGTTAAAACTTTTATAAAACATTTATTTTTTCTAACTCAAAAAAGTTGGCATATCATAAAAAATATGCCCAAAAACCATGTTTGGAGTACGTGGAAAGTACAAAAATCCAGACATCAAGGAGCCAAGAAGAATACAATGTAGAAAAAAATTTTTCAGTAGCCCATGTCAATCAACAAATTTATTGCTCGTAAAACAACAACTGCAAGTAGACTTTTATAGCTTTTCGAAAAAGCTATAAAAAACACACATTTCAACTGTTGCATTTTTCCACATACTTTTGTCAATTAAACCGTTCGTCTCTATTTAGTAGTCTTTTGCTAATTCCTTTTGATAAAACTCGTGGTTGTCAAAAAAATTTTTTATCTCGTCATTTTTTTGCTGCTTAGTATTATTCTACGAAAATAAGCTTCTTTTCGATGAAAACATCAGGTGTTTTTTGGGGGATTTTTTTTGCCTATAATGGTTTTTGCCTACAAATTACTTTTTGCATATATAGTGGTTTCTATTTTATTTATTTTTTCTTAAAACTTCAATTTCGTCTGACATTAAGTTTTTTCGTAGAAATGGGTTGTGCTTGATTTATAATTAACACTCGCAATACGAAACTTTTGTTCTTCTGGCCAGGGGGTGTGCTGAGTTTGGGTCGAGTTTTATCGAGTTTGGCTACGTAAAGTAGTGGCTAAAAGTTTTGCCCCACCTGTAAAAATTTCGATATTATGATCATTTTGATTGATAATTGATGGGGATTCGAAAATTTTTCTTTAATATATGAAAATGTATGATCTAAGCTTTAAAATAAGCCCAAAACCAGCTAATTTGACAGCTTCCATCAAAAGTTATGTAAATGACCAGTAATTTATAATCATATGAAAAAATGATATATTCGAAAAGATCATAAAAAATGGAGCATTTTTTGTTTTTACGGCATGTTCTGAATCTTTGTAGTTTTCGAGATAATTGCGTTTGAAATTGTTCATGCTCTTCGTTGTAATACACAAACTTTTTTGAATTTTTGGCGAAAAAATCGACTTTTGCATCAATCTTTTAAATTTTCATTAAATGAACATTGTAGCAATTTTTTATAACTCGCCAAAACGAATAAAAAGACACCAAAATTATCAAATTTTAAAATGGTTTTGGGTTATTGAAACGAAAACATGAATCAGGGTTTTCGTTTCAATAACCTAAAACAATTTTCAAATTCGATAATTTTGGTGTCATTTTATTCGTCTGGGAAATTTATAAACATGCCAACTTATTTTTAAAATAAAAAGGCAAAAAATTTAAAAATAATTGGTCGCAAGTGAGAAAGGATCATTGTTGTTAATCCGTGGAAAGTCTCTATTATTCCCATGAAAATATGCAAATTTTTCCTCTTGCCAACTTTTTTTCGTTTCTACTTTGATCAATGCCTTGTCGTCAAAATGTACAGGGTGGCTAAAAAACATAGGTCTACAAAAAATCACGAAAAAAGGATTGATATTTGTTGACTTACAGCGTTTTCAAAATAACATACTTTTTGTGGCAAAATCAAATCGATGCAGGTGGGATTCGAACCTAAGACCTTTGAATTTCATGATCAGCGAAGCGTTTTCAAGATTTTTCAATGCGCGCAATCGATTTCAAAAAAAATTTTTCGAAAATTCGCAAGTGCGGTTTTTTAGCCACCCTGTATATTAATTGCTTCACTAGGGACAAAACTTCCGCATAAAAAATTAATCCTTTACGTTTAAGTAAATTTTTATTACAGCCCGATGCCGGGTAAGTTATGTAAGCGCAAATCAAAAATTATATGGAACATTTATATCCGATCAAAGAGCTCACAATCTGAGAAAAAAGTATCAAGGTGCATGTTTTCCTAGTAATTCGTTATAAAAAATGCATGTTTTCATTGTTTGTAAGGTGCATGTTTTCGTTGTAATACACGGATTTCAAATTTCGCCAACTTCACACGCGATTAACATTTAAAGGACCAGGCCGGTTGGTTGCCATTTTTGATAGAAATTCGAAAAATTCATGCAAAATGGAGCATTTTTTTGTTAAAGCGCGCTTTTACGACATGTACTAATTCGCTAACGGTTCTCGAGAGAAGCGCGTGTGAAGCTGGCGAAATTTAAAATCTGCGTATTACAACGAAAACTTGCACCTGGATCGCGACGAATAGTTTTTTTCCTGAATCAAGGTGCATGTTTTCGTTTTAATACACATAGAGTTCAAATTTCGCCAACTTCACACGCGATGATCTCGAGAACCATTAGCGATTCAGGACATGCAGTAAAAACAAAAAATGCTCTATTTTTCATGAATTTTTTACGACTTTCTACAAAAAGGACAACTTTTTTTCTACCGGACTGGTCCTTTAAATTTTCTGGGATTTTTTTTCTTGCCAAGGTTTAATTTCAAATTTTTATTATGCTCTCAATTGTTATGTTAGAAACTTGTGTTCTAGTCGATTTTTGATCAAACATCAGACTGTTCATGCAAATTTTTTAATTCATCGGGCAAATCAGTTTGAAACTGATGTTTATTGAGTATTGATTTTTTATATAGAGTTTGATGATGTTTTAGTTTCAGTTGCTTTTGACAGTGTGGAGTTTTTAAATTAAACTTTTTCTTTTTCTACTACTACTTCTACTATAGAAGTAGTAGTAGCAGAAGTAGTGGTCGAAGAAGTAGTAGTAGAAGAGAAGAAGTAGCAGAAGAAGTAGTAGTAGTAGAAGTAGTAGAAAAAGTAGTAGTAGAAGAAGAAGTAGAAGTAGTAGTAGAAGAAGTAGAAGTAGTAGTAGCAGAAGTAGTAGTACTACTACTAGTTCTTCTGCTACTATTACTACTACTTCTTCTGCTACTTCTTCTCTTCTACTTCTACTACTACTTCTACTACTACTTCTTCTGCTACTTCTTCTACTACTACTTCTACTTCTTCTTTTTCTTCTTCTATTTCTTCTTCTTCTCCTATTTCTTCTTCCACTTCTTTCTCCTCTTGTGATGCACTTTTTTTGGGACATCCTGACAAAATTTGGAAGGAGCAAGTTGAGGTTCCTTGTAATTCGGAAAATGATTTCCAAAATCCTATCCACTTGAATATAACATGAAACTTTTTTTTGAAGTCTCTATGTGAAGCCAATTTGAAGCAAAAATTTTACACGTTTGTTATTTTTTAAATAAAAAGTTCCAACTTGTTAGTTTCCGAAACAACTCCATTGTTTTTTTTTGAAGAACTTCTCTCCTGGTTGCGAATCTGCCCTTCATTCTTCTTCATTTGCTCTTTGTTAATGTTGTTTCCCTGGAATACACACATGTCCCTCTTCTTCCTCTATCATCATTATATGCAATGTTGAGACGAAAATGAGAAGAAGAGCGTTCGTCTACATTCTTCCATCCATCGTTCTTCGTTCGTTTGGATGGCTGAGAGAGAGGAGGAATCAGCGTTTCTTTTTTTGATTATTCCGCCCCATCACCCATTTGTTGCGAATTCTGGGTGGTCTCGGCGGGTGTTGAAAAAAACACCCATTCGACGTTGTCTACAGCCAGCTGACTGCGAACATTTGCGGACTCTCTCCTAGCACTTCGGGCTCTTTTCATATTTTATTGTATGCAAGGTGTCTCAAAGTGCTATGCTCTCTGAGATGGGGGTTCGTTTTCGAAAGACCTATGCACTGTTGCGCCACAGAGTTGGACAACTTGGAAAGTCTTATTAGATTTAGATTACCCTCGAAAAAACTTGGCATCTCAACAATTTTTGGAATAATACACACATCCATTTTCTTCCTCTATCACCATGTAGTACCATAATAGGGGAGGGGGACCACCCACGTGAAAAAATTTTTGAAAATTTTTTCTGGAAATGACCTCTCTAGGACAAAAAACATGCGGAGAATCCGAATTTGACATTTTCGAAGCGAAACAGCTATTCCCTGATTCAGGAAAGGCCTATGTATTGAAGCGAAAAGTCGCAAAAATGCGAATTTTGCCTTAAAAATTTAAAATTTTGGGGTAAAAATGTGCGGGGAATCCGAATTAATCCAATTAACAAATGATTTTCTCTAATTTTCGCGTCGATATACAGCTTTTCTTGAATCCGAGGAATTTTATAAATGTCAAATTCGGATTCCCCACACATTTTTACTCCAAAAGGGGTCGTTTTTAGGCAAAAATCGCATTTTTGTGACTTTTCGCTTCCATATATAATACGCCTTGCCTGAATCAGGGAAGCGTTTTCAAGCTTCGAAAATGTCAAATTTAAATTGGATAATTTTAGTGTCGTTTTGTTCGTCTCGTTTAATTACAGTGTTCATTTTATGAAAATGTAAAAAATCGATTTTTCCGCAATTCAAAAAAGTTTGTGTATTACAACGAAAAGCATGAACAGTTTCAAACGCAATTATCTCGAAAACTACAATGATTCAGAGCATGCCGTAAAAACAAAAAATGCTCCCAATTTCATGGAATTTCCGAATATCAACAAATTATCGCAACTTTTTTTCCCGCTAGACTTGTCCTTTAGCCACTTTCAAGCTGAGAATAACACCAGACGAACCTATCTCTCCCTCTTTCTCTTATTTGTTGCACAACATTTATTGCCATTTTAAAGACACTGCCCGTGAACCGAAGCCGAACGCTATTTCCAATTTCTTTTTTCTTGTTTTCTTCGTCATTCGCTGAGGCGGGCCCCACAAACCCAATAGGCATTTTTTATTGCCAGTCTGAAAGGTCGTAGTCATTTTTTAGGTCGTTATGGCTGCTATAGATAGGGAGGCGGTCTTTCCTCTCTCTGGACCACACATAAGGTTCTGAATGAGGACAGGACCACCGAAAAAGAGCAAAAAAAATTATGTGGCGTGAAAGCCAATATTTGCTGGTTCCTTTCCCCTCTTGCTTTTAATGTTAGGTCTTGTAGTTGATAGTCAGTCTGTTTCGAGCAACAGACGTGAGAATGGCCCAGTTGCATAGTTAGAGACACTACCGTATCATTTTTGGAAGTGTTCAGTGTAGATAATTGTTGTCTTGAAAAATTGTTTTGGGTATATTTCTCGAGTCGTGATTTAAAGGACAAGTCCACATTTTTTACGGGAGTTGATGCTGCCATGTGATAGAGCACAAAATTTGGAGCATTTTTTGCTTTTACGGCACTACTTGAAAATCTAATCATATAAAGTTATGAGCGAAACAAAAAAATTTCAAACGAGTTTGAACATTGAAACGAAGAGCTTGTACATCAATCAAATTGTTTATTTTCATGATAAAATTCAAAATCCTTGAACATTTAGAAAAAAATAAATACAGCATTTTATATAACTCGGCGAGACGAACAAAATGACATCAAAATTATCGAATTTGAACAATGTTTTGGGTTATTGAAACGAAATCCCTGATTCATGGTTTTCGTTTCAATAACCCAAAAAATTGTTCAAATTCGATAATTTTGGTGTCATTTTGTTTGTCTCGGCAGTTATAAAAAATGCGGTATTTTTTTTATAACTGTTCAACGATTTTGAATTTTATCATGAAAATAAACAACCTGATTGATCTACAAGCTTTTCGTTTCAATTTTCAAACTCGTTTGAATTAATTTTTTTGTTTAGCTCATAACTTTTTACGGTTAGATTTTCAAGTAGTGCCGTAAAAGCAAAAAATGCTCCAAATTTTGTGCACTATCACATGGCATCCACTGGTCCTTGAACTAGTTTTTAAAATTTTAGGCTTGGAGAATTGTATCAACTATCTAGCCATAGACCTCAACTTTTTCCACATTTTTATTATACAACTATCTTTTTCACAAACTTTCCTATTTTGGGTAAAGCTTGGAATTTTCATTTTTCATTGTAAGTTATAAATTTACGACTAAAAAATCTATAAATTTTCTGCTCTTTCTATTGAATCAAGGAGAAATGTATTGAAGCGAAAAGTCAGGCGTCATAAAATTCAAAAAATAAGACGTTTTAGCGGCTGATTTTGTGTTACCGGGGGTGGACATGCCTCAAACGGCACCCCCCCCCCCCTAAATTGAATTTTTGCTAAAGATGTTCCCAAAAATGCTTCAATTTAGGGGGTCAAACAATTTTTTTGGAACTCGGGACTTGCGCCAATCGATTTCTCGTGCCCGAAAACCCCCAGATACCAAAAATCAGCCATTTGGAGAAAAAATTTTTTCGGAGATAGGGCCTCTCAAACGGAACCCCCTTTAATACATTTTATTTAGCTTGCCAACCAGAAGATGTTTCCAAAAATGCTTCAATCGTCTTTAATTCAAACAAATCCAATGTCCAGCAATGCACTGCTTTCCAATCAAACCAGTGGGTTTGATCATTTTAGTAATTTTTGAAAAATTAAAAAAATTTAAGGGGGTAGCATTTATGGCCTAATCCAAGAAAAAAATTTTTCTAAAAAGATCATTTTTAGGGGTAAAATCATACGAGAAATCGATTGTGCGCATCGCCGAAGCGTGAAAACGTCATCCTGACACTGATTCAGGGAAAACTTTGTTTTATTTTTATATCAACAATCGTTGAAAAATTTATTTCATCAAATGATATAAAATAAAGTTTTTCCTGAATCAAGGTCAAGATGACGTTTTCATGCTTCGGCGATGCGCGCAATCGATTTCTCGCACGATTTTACCCCTTTAACCTAAAGACAAAGATAAAAGTTGTTCGTGAAAGCACTAAAACGCCAACAAAAAGTTGGAAATGACGGTGTGAGCATCTGACTTTATAGTTAACGAAAGTTTGATTCAGTTGTGTAGGGAGCAAATTGTTTTGGGTTATTGAAACGAAATCCCTGATTCATGGTTTTCGTTTCAATAACCCAAAAAATTTTCAAATCGGATAATTTTTGTGTCATTTTGTTTGTCTCGTAGAGAGCTATAAAAAATACGTTTTTCTTTTTAAATTAACTTTAAATTTTGTATGCAGGCTCTTCGTTTCGTTGTTCAAACTCATTTGAAAATTTTTTCGTTCATAACTTTTTCAAGTAGTGTCGCAAAAAAAAAAATCGGTGTGTAGCTTATAATAACACTTATAATCGGTGGATTGAACAAAAAATCTTCTTTCAAACAGGCGGCGTTCCCCTTTCGGACCATTAATCAGGGAGATTTTGACACAATTTTTCTTCTTGGGTGGCCGTGTATAAAAAAATTTTCCTTCGTTTTCAAATTAATCAATTCTCCACCGACGACGCAACCTTACTCGCAACACGCCGACAGCGCAAAATTTGTTGAAGAAAAAGAAGAGGAAACTTTGTCTTTTCATTCTTCTACCGTATTTTGATTTGAAGGTGTGTGGTTCCAAGCAAAATGGGATTTTTGTCAATTGTTGAATTTCTAGGTAAAAAAGAATCCAGAATTCGGATTCAGAATATGGGGCCAGTTGCTTAGTTTCGGAACCCGAAGTCGGATCCCGGAACCGGAAGTTGGAACCGGAGATCGGAAGTAAAACTTTCAGTTCGATTTGGAACATTTGCACTAAATTGGAACCGGAAGTTTTTACTTCCGGGATCCGACTTCCGGTTCCGGAACTAAGCAACAGGCCCCTGGATTCAGAATCCGAATTCAGATTTTGAATCTGGATTCAGAATTCGAATTCAGAAAATGCTCAAAAATAACGATTTTTGTTTAAAAAATTGAAAAATTTTGCCATTTTTTGCGAAAAAACATCTGTTTCAGTTCTATTCGGTTTTTAGACTCTTCAGTTTCGGTTCCATTCGATTTCGATCGATTCTTGAATGTTTCGGTTCCAGTTTTTTGGACTCTAAATTTCGTATAAAATATCAACCCCTTGTTCATGTTTTTGGCAATGATTCCGTTGCAACACGCACTTGCATGGTTCTTGCATGAGCCCTTACATGAGTGTTGCAACCGGTCGCAACGCGCTTACTTGGCCTTAAGAAATTTCCAACAAAATTTTCCCCTTGATATTGAGTATGATCGTTTTCATGTCTCCATTTTGAACCTCTCTCATTAAAATCAATATTTTTCTCACATAAGTCGCGGCAACAACAAACCATTCGCTACAATTTTGACGATGAAAAAAATTTCCTCAATTTTTATTGCCTGAGCAGGCCGAATAAATTATAGTTTGATGTGATTCGTCGAATGCATATTTCATGTG
>JAQGBS010001973.1:0-14120 GCA_034698545.1 Acrobeloides obliquus
GTGTTCAGCGACCCCGAAAACCTAGGGTATACCACGGTTTCAAAAATTGATTCGCATTTTCGTTACTATGGCCACCCTTCATTCAAGACTGGTTCGAGATTTCGAGATATCGTCTCTTAATATTTTTCAAATTAAAAAATAGTAGCCCTCCCTGTCGTAAAATCCTGGCTACGTCTATAGTTACGGCTATTTCTTTAAAACCTAATTTTGGCCCCAAAAATCCACATTTTGGACTTTATCTCCTCTTAGGAGTGTCAGTAGGAAAAATTTTTTGCAGTTTTTTCGTACTCCCGAATGAGCAAACAATTGGCTTATATTTGGGCAAAACCGGAGAAACCAAGTTCTAAATGTCTCCTTGTGAGCGGCGATGGCACAGAAGTGAACTTTTAATATTTATGATTTATTAGATCATGCTCTCGGCCTTGATCATACTTATGGTAAAAACTCATTGATGCGTCAACGTTATAGACCAATTTTGGATACGCATGAAAATTATATTGTTCCAAGAATAGCTGATCATGAAATTAATCAACTTCGAGATGATTTTGGTAATTTTTGACGCTTATGAACCCAACTTTGAATACAACTTTTATGAAATTCAACTTTGGGGCCACTCAGATATCACGTGATCAACTTTTTGGAGATTTTAGACCCCTCCCCGGTGATCAAGCGTGATCATTGGCTACACCTCCCCCTCATTTGATCACATTATATATGGGGACTGTAAATGTATCTACAAAATGAAAATGCAAAAAATTTATAAAATTTTAACTTTTTATGGTATGATTAAAAATTGAATACATTTCGAACATTTTTGTAAAAAATGACATCAAAAAATTCCTCATCGATTTAAAAAAATCTATTTTAAACCCGGTTTTAAACGTAAAATCGATTTTTCTAAAAATCGATAAGAAATGTTTCGACGCCGTTTTTTTGTAAAAATGTTCGAAATGTATTCAATTTTTATTTTCCCAAGCATTTTTCACTTTTTATTCATACCATAAAAAGTCAATCAAAATTTTATAAATTGTTTGCATTTTGCAGATACATTTAAAAGCCCCTGGCCCCTTTTTATATACGTTTAAGAGAATTTTCTATCCTTTTAAGAATAGAGAATTTTGTCAAAGCTTTTTAAAATAAATTTGTTGAAGCAGATGCGAGTTGCATCATCAAAAAAGGAGCGAAAAATTTTGACCAAGAATAAAAGATCACAGTTTTCAATTTAATCGATGGAATCGCACCCTAATTTACATGTTGCATATTGACTATTACAGTTTCAATTTAGCAACAAGGGCAAACAATTTCTCATGTATTCGAGCTGGTCTGTGTAGAGATCTTCATGCAGAACAACGTGAAGAAGAAGAATGTGGTAAGCGGGAAAAATTATTTTTTCTCAATAACCTAAAAATTTAGAACCCAAATTTACCGAAGATTATTTACGTGCTTCAATTGAATATAAAGATATAACAGAAGACAAACTCTCGAATATCACTAAATGGGCAACAGAAATTAAGCAAAATGCTAAATCTGAACTCTTATGCCGTGAAATTAGAGATAAGCTAGTAAATAAATATGGTTATGGTTGGAATTGCTATTTTGGAAAAATACATGATTATTATGTATATAGTTATACTGACAGTTATGTTCGATTTAAATTTAAGAAAATAGATGATAAAAGATTAATTATTTATCGATGTAAGTTTTAATCAAGCTTTATAATAATCACAATAACAAATTATAGCACAAGGGCAAACTTTTATACATTTTAACCAAATTCAAATACGTAATTCTATTTTAAAAGATCTTACGAATATGGATCAAGAAAAGCAAGCTAAAGCAATAAAATGGCTAGAAGAAGCTTTGACTAAATATACAGATGCTAACGGTAAAGAAAGAAAAGGACTCGAAATTTGCACTTTTATGCGAAATAAATTTCAATCAGAATATAAAAACAATTGGATGTGTATTTACAGTTTACATCATCCATATTATGCTCATACTTATAATACTCAAGAAAAAATTTGGTTTTATATTGTCAAACAATTCAATATTGTTATTTTCAGACCAGAAAAACGTGAAGAAGAAGAATCTGGTAAGCGGGAAAAATTATTTTTCCTCAATAGCCTAAAAATTTAGAACCCAAATTTACCGAAGGTTATTTACGTGCTTCAATTGAATATAAAGATATAACAGAAGACAAACTCTCGAATATCACTAAATGGGCAACAGAAATTAAGCAAAATGCTAAATCTGAACTCTTATGCCGTGAAATTAGAGATAAGCTAGTAAATAAATATGGTTATGGTTGGAATTGCTATTTTGGAAAAATACATGATTATTATGTATATAGTTATACTGACAGTTATGTTCGATTTAAATTTAAGAAAATAGATGATAAAAGATTAATTATTTATCGATGTAAGTTTTAATCAAGCTTTATAATAATCACAATAACAAATTATAGCACAAGGGCAAACTTTTATACATTTTAACCAAACTCAAATACGTAATTCTATTTATCAAAAATATACGAATATGGACCAATATAAGCAAGATAAAGCAGTAAAATGGCTAGAAGAAGCTTTGACTAAATATACAGATGATAACGGCAAAGTCAGAAAAGGACTCGAAATTTGCACATTCATGAGCAACAAATTTCAATCAGAATATGGCCATAAATGGATTTGTATTTTCGGTATAGATGATTATAACGCTTATATGTATGATCAAGAACGAATTTGGTTTTATAGTTACAAGCAATTCGAAATTATTATTTTCAGAACAGGTAATTCGTAAATAAATGAAAGATTCGTATGTGTTTATAGATGAATATTTTTTGTTTTCTGAGCCTTTTAACTTAAAAATGGCAATTTTCAAAGAAATTTGGCGCATACGGCGATGTTTTTTTGATGAAACCAGAGGATTCAAACAAAATTAATCTTTATATAAAAAATTTTAGAAGTGGAACCGGAACCAGAAAAGAAAAATTTCTTGGTGGGATCGGAACCGGACGATTTCGGTTTGGGCCATCACTATATAAAATGATGGGGTGCTCGCTATTTCAATAGCACGGTTCTCTTAGTTTTTGCTTACTATTTGCCGCGCTGTTAAAACAATATGGAAAAATTTTGTGTGCTGGTGAAACAGAACGGAAAAAGGCGTATTGTTAGAGCAATACAGTTCGCAAAAGCTATAAAACGAAATTCGCATAATGAAAACGGCAAACAGTACGAAAAAGACATGAATGTATATATGAGGCAAACAAGTGGATTTTGCGATTTTTTCAATTTTTTAATTTTCACCAAAATAACCCTATCGTAAGGATGTTACAACGCCCCAAAAGGGGACAAATGCACCTTTTTGACAACTCTGCCCCTTGCTCCCTTTTTAGCCTCCTTGACTCCCTTTTTTAAAATAAAAGCCTTTTTAATATAATCCCTTTTTGATCGTTTTTTAAATGTAAATGTAATAAAATCATTTTTTCAAAAAATTTCCATTTTTTAAAATTTTTTCAATAAAAAATAACATTTTTTCAACAAAAATCGTTAAAAAATGGCTATTTTTTGCGAATTTTTTGGCCAAAAATGGCAATTTTATTCATTTTTGTCCTTCTTTTTGAAAAATTTTGCGCCCTTTTTGGAGATTTGTTGCCCCTTTTTCTAAAAAATGCGTCTAATATCCCTACCCTATAGGGGGTTTTCTATGCGAGAAATCAATTGCGCGTATTGCCAAACCTTGAAAACGCTTACCTGACCTGAATTAGCCTATTTTATCTTTAATACACACATCTCTTCCCTGAATCAGGGTCAGGGTTCGTTTCAATGTCCGCAATGTGTGGCGTAGAAAAACCCCATATAGTATTATTTTTATGAAAATAAAAAACTTGAAAAATTGCATAAAACTCCACCTTTTGCCTCTGTGTAGTATGGTGTCCAGTTTATTTCATTACAAATGCCCAAATTTTCCATTTTTCATCTAAATTCATCTTTTTTTTCAAAAATTGTCATTTTTTGAGCATTTCAGGTTTAACGTGGGAATATTTGTCCAAATCTTAAGACTCATCGAAATTTTTATAAGACTCGCCGAACGCTATGCACGATAGGAAATTTTTAAGACTAGTCAAAACGCTATGCAGCAAACTTTCGGTCTTTCTGCTTAAAAACGATGATTCAAATAGACAAACAGTTTTTTTAAATAGACTTTTTATGCATCCTTGCGTAGTTTGTGGCGGGAAAATTTAGCACAGTATATACTGTGCTATATTACCTTCCTTATATAAAACCACACAGGAATTAAAAAAAAAGTTTGGACCACTCTACACATTATCACAAACAAAATAAAAAATATTTCAACACTCAAGCATTCATATTCTCGAGATCTCAAATTACACATAACACAATCCAAATACTAATAAGGTATATAAAACAAGTTGGTTTCAAAAAATTTATAAAATATTTATTGAGATTTAATTGAATCCTAAAAAATTTTATGTCCTTCATAGTTCAGTGGTAATACATCTGATTTGGCAATAAAAGGTCGAGGTTCGATTCCTCGATCGAAATAATTTTTTCGCCATTGTATACAGCACAAAATCCTGGTCCAAAAAACGTTTCGGTTACAATCGGCCTTCCCCGGACCGCATTAGCTCCTGTTTTAAGCCAAAGAATTTAGGCTCTATCGATAACCGAGATGCCATTATTGAGGAGAAACTAGCTTCAATGAATTCATTTATATTTACTCTATTCTATTATGCAGGCTTTCAAGGTATATATCGACTAGATTTAAATCTATAAATAAATTATTTAGGAACAACTCGACCATTCATCGCTTCCGTTAATTGTGTAAATATGGTATGGGATGCAGACAGTATACAAACAAAAAACTGTGTGACTCTTTGTGATCAAGCTAATTGTTCTGGATTATGTCGTAATTATAGTAGTAATAATGGAAATTTTAACAATGATATAGGCGTCGTTCGCTCATATAAGTCTTGTTAAGTGGCGATGCTTTCTTAATTTCTTCTTGAGTAAATCAAGATTTATTTTACAAATTTTTTTGAAAAACATAATAGTAACAAAGTGGTCATTTTGCAAATCCTACTACTATAAACGTGTAATGTCTATCTATTTGTTTGTTCGTGAAGATGATCTCGGGAGGGTTAGATTTTAACTGTATACACTCAAAACTAAAGTTGTTGGGGAAGATGAGAGAAAACGATTGACACCAAAATCATCTAAATCGGAGACAAAAATAAATTAAAAATTTTTTTTAATTTTTAAAATGTAATAATGTTTACATTCTTATATATGAACCGCTAGGAGTCACCCTATGAGATTTTTTTCTCCTCCCCTCCTAGCTCAGTAGCGCTCGGCCCAGTGCTAATGTTTATATATATTATTATTAAAAATAAACTATTTGATATTCTTTAAATTAACAATAAATACACTGGATTAGTCAAGTTAAAGGCTATTTTTCCTCTCCAATATTCTTAAGAGGCAATATCTGGAAAAGTCACATAGGGGTAGGCATACACCGAAAAGTGTTGCTACAAACTTGAAGACTAGGTTATTTTTATGTACCTATTAAGTGATTAACATAAACATATAAGTTATGACCCGCGCCTTAATTTTGACTAACTTATTGGATTAGCGCAGATGCAACTAACGCAGTTTGTCTGCCATAGTTTAAACTAACGCAGTTTGGACTAACAAGAGACCTTCAAGGTCTGACAACCTCAGATTTTTTCGAAACCTAGCTCAAAAGTTAGGAAAAAATGTGGAAAAAACGAATATAATAGTCGCTAGATTGATTGGGTATAAATTTTTTGAGATATGGGGTCAAAAAGTTGCAAAATTTTTCGATTTTTACTTTGTACAAAAAAATTGAACTACAAGTGGGATTCGAACCCGAGATCTTGTGTCGAAGAAACCGATGCTTTGCCAATGCACCACAGATGCAAGTTTGAAATGTCAGAATCCGAATTCAAAATCCGGATAGAAGTGATCTCATATGATGATAACGAGCAGCCTCTAGATCCTGATGGAAATGTATTGAAGAAGAATAAAGAAGGAAACTGGGTCTACCCTTCATTGGACTTACTAACAGGAAAACCTATGCCAACCGACATCAATCTACGACCGGTGTACAACATCATTGATACAGACGGCAATCTACTTGACAAAAATGCTTAGAACTTTACGCCGTCATATATTTAACTTTATATTCAGAAAAAATACCAATTATGATAGTGAATGGGGCCAATGTTAGGCCAAAACCAATTGCTAACAACAACAAGGCATAATTGATTTTACATTAATTGTATCCTACTACTATAAACGTATAATGCTGTATGGAGGATCTCGGGAGCGAGTGGTTTAAGCTGCGTCAGCCTGAACAAAAGTTGCAAGGGAGGTAGAAAGAAGACGATTGACACCACAATCATGGTTGTAGCCTCCAAAAATTCCAACAACCATGCAGAGATGCCTACCTCGGGATTTTTATATGGTACCTGCAGGTACTATATACAGGAAAATTTTGATGTAACCTGCAGGTACTATATGTATTTGTTTACACAAAAACATAGAACCTGAAGGTATTATTGGAACGCGTATTAGTATAGTCACCAAGTGCCGCTCGGTGTATCCAGTATATATGATATCCAGGGAGTCGCCGCTCGGCATCGCCGGAGGTGCTAGGCCCTCGGTTCTATTCAATAAACAATAAATTTTATCTTATTCACAGAAACAACGAAGTTGTAAGGCGGGATTTATACTTCTGTCGCGCGACGCACAGAGCAATTACGTTTATGTGCGAACAATTTTTCCCATATCGTTTATAGTTGCGTCGCACGATACGTCGCGCGACGCGTCACATGACAGCCTGCGGCGTCGCAACTGCTGACCACGCGACGCGACACAAGGCAAAAAAAGCGGGATTTGAACTCGAGACCTTGTGACCACTAAGCCACTGTTTTTTCATTGAACTACCCATGCTTGTTTTGTCTTCAACAAAATCAAATTTTGAATCTCGACTAGTTGTGCTTGAGAAACAAACATTGAAATAAACGTTGATTGCTTATACTCATATCAAATAGAAATGACACTCTGTTGTTTTGGAATCGAATAGAATATTTTCATGCTTGATCACAAGTTTATTAATTCCTTGGCAGGATTCTTTTGTGATACTTAATTTGAGAGAGCTATTTCGTAAACACATGATTCAACTTTACTCTTTTTCATATCAGCAACTACTTTCTTTTTTACGAGTAATGCCTAGCAAACAATACCTACCTTCAACTTTACTACATATAAATTAAAGCTATTAAATACGTTTATTTATTAAATTTGTGATTTTTAATAGAGCAGTTTTTGGTGTCAATAATCAACTAAAAAGATGAGGGAATTTTTGAACAACAAAATATTTATTTATGAGATTCTTAAATCTTATAATAAAGGAGAACAATAGAAGAAGATCCATGAAGTTAGGTATCTAAAAATGAGTTATTTTAGTACTTGGAGACCGAGCGCCTACAGCTCTCGGAATTCGGCCTCGCATTTTATTAGCTTCTGAGGTATCCACGCGACACCCTGGAAATATTTGGCATCCCTGTGTGGTTGTGGGAATTGTTGAGGGTTACCCCCCCCCATAAAAGTAGTGTTGATCGTTTTCTTTCATTGTTCCCTTCAACTTTAGTTTTAGCGTCCTAATTTTAGATCTGGCCCCCTTGAGAAAAATGCTATCTTTATTTTTCTTAAATACTCAAGAAATTTAAATTATTTTCTTAAGATAAACAAATTTTATGGAATCAGGAATTTGACCACTGATACATGTTTTCGTTGTAATATACAGACGAAACTTCACAAGCGATTATCTATACCGATTCAGAATTTTTGTTGTAAATTTACAACCAAATTCTAACAAATTTTGTTGAAAACCGATTTATAGAAATTATTTATAACTTATGAAAAAAATTCACATAATTTCCGCCCACCCTCTAGTTTTCTCAAACATAGATATTTAGTAGTGTACCCAATTTTTTCAACTGGAGCCTTACTTGAAACTTTATCTTCTTTCTCACTGTTCTTCTTCTATTTCTCGATTTCTTGCATGTCAATCTTCGCATATTCCTGTTCGTACACATTTGAAATTTGGTATCTTGGTCCTAAAATTAACGACTTTATGACTTAAATGAAATCTTTTATACATACTATAATGATTTCTGGCGGCTGCAATATCTGCTAACGATAATCTCGGGACTACATAAGGAAATTTTACATGCCTACCAGTAGGATTAGACATTAAAGGCATTATATAGTAATTATTCATAATCGCATGAGGTTCACTTGGATTAAAGTGATTTATTCCAATTGCATGCCCTAATATATTTGTTTAAATCAAATCAAAGATGCATTTAGGAGTACATTCCAATGGAAAATTTTATCAAAGAATCCCACTTAAGCTTTTTTATGTTTTCGTCCAAAATATTACAAAGATTATAAGGTTCGTCTCTTATATTTTCTGTTCAATTTGCGGTTGTTCGTCAAAATCATAAAGGAGCGGCGGTAAGACTTTGGTTTATTGAACACATATACGTTTTTATAATTTTTTTATAAGGTGTTCGATAAACCAAAGTATAGCCGGAGCGGCAAAAACCTTTGTTTTTTACCTTTCTGTCGATTTCAGTAGAGAGGAGGTGGGAGACCAAAAGCCCGTTTGTTTCCCCTGCTCTATTTACACTTATGCAAATTTGATTAGATAAAAATATTACCTATTTCATGGAGTGCAACCCAGAGAATGTCTATATATTCATATGTATCGATATAATCGTTCTTTTTGGTCTCTTTATTATATGATAGAATTTTGTTTCTGAAACATTTTTAAAAGCCACATAATCAAAGTTTACCCTGTTTTTTTGTTAATTTTTTCGGATCTAGATATGCCCATTTAACATTACTGTTAAATAAAATTTGCACAGCCGGGTAATAATCGTTTTTTAAGATGTTTTCATTAGGTTTAAATAATCCATAATCATCGGCATCTATTCCTAAAAATTATTGTCAGTAAATCAAACAATAAATTTTCTAACCATATGATGAATTTGTGAAATTTACTCCATATTTGAATTGAATCAATGCGCACAAACTTGTATTAGACACTTCATTAAAATCTAATTCAATCACTTCAGACCACAAATTTAGTGCGTGACGTATAGCTTTCCTTTAAAAAATATCTACAGTATAGATAAAGAACGAGGTTTTACAAATTTGGTAGCCATACAATGTTTTGTAAATTTTATGCGAAATATACAGGGTGTCCCAAAAAATTGTACTTTTAAGATTTTTTTGGCTACTTTTCAAAAAATTAATTTTTTTTAAATTTTTTCAAAATAATGTTTCTAGAGGTGATTTTATGCGAGAAATTGATTGCGGGCATTGAAAAATCTCAAAACGCTTCCTTGACCTTATTATCCAAAAAAATCGGAAAAAATAGAAAAAATAGCAACAACCCGGTTTTTAAACGAATTTCAGGTCAAGCAAGCGTTTTCAAGATTTGTCAATGTGCGCAATCGATTTCTAGCATAAAATTACCCCTAGAAACGATTTTTTGAAAAAATTTAAAAAAATTAATTTAGAGTAGCATAAAAAATCTCAATAGTACGATTTTTTGGGACACCCTGTATAAATTTTTTTATCGATATCTAAGATAAAAAAGGTACCAAAACAATCAAATTTGTAAGGTTGGTTAAAATGTCGTGGCAATAAAAACTAGAAAAGTCCAAAAAATTTTTAAACAATCAATTACTTACCGGACCGACTTTCTATTCAACCATTGATTGGAAAGTGTCAACACCGAATAAGTTATATTTCTTTTGTGGTTTTTCATTAATTCTACCCTCGCTAAAACGATAGAAATTAAACAACATTTTTTAAATTAAGAAAATACCTTGTCGGGACTTTGGACCATTTGTACCGTATTCTTTGTATCCACCTATCGTTAAATGACATTTTTTTGAAGAATTTGAATTATTCGAATCGGCTATAACATTTTCGTGATAATATACTGAAGAAAAGTAAGAAAATGTTTTTTTCTGCCTAATTCCTTTTTTATCAATAAAGATAAACAGCGTTTTAGAAAAAACGGCTCGTTACAAAGTTAGCTCTTTTTGGAAATATAAGGTCAAGGAAGCGTTTTGGAGATTTTTCAATGCGTGCAATCAATTTCTCGCATAAAATTACCCTTACAATTTTACGTAGCCCCTCGGGGCTGCGTACCGTTTGGTTTTTAAACCACTGTTGCATGACATCCTCCAGCGATTTTAGGGGGTTAATTTTTTACAGAAAAATTTTTTCGAAATAATTTTTACACCATAAATTTTGTCTAAGTATGAGCTTCCAAAAGATATATATACTTGTGGGGGCTCACTTTTAACCCCCTAAAAAAATTGAAAAATATCAATTTTTGAGTTTTGGTTGTTTTTTTCCTATCAACTCTAGAGAAAAATGAGATACGTGGATTTTGATAATTCTTTTTTTTAAAGTTGCCTGGATACAAATGTAAAAGCGTACCGTTTCGCTTTTTTGAAAAAAAATCATTTAGGGGGTTAAAAAATTGATTTTTTATTAGTAACCCTCGATTTTTCAATAAAAACCGTCGTTTTTGAGACTATTTTGCCAATAAAAAATTTTCATACCCAGTTTTAAATAAATTGATTCAGCATATTTGTGTAAAGGCTCGTTACAAAGTTAGCTCTTTTTGGAAATATAAGGTCAATGAAGCGTTTTGGAGATTTTTCAATGCACGCAATCAATTTCTCGCATAAAATTACCCTTACTTTTAAAGTTGTTTCCATATCTATTCATAGGGGTCATTCACATATCACATGATCAAATTTTTAACATTTTTAGACATCCCTCAAACATGACCAACGGCTTACCCCCCCCCCCCCCTCCCCTACCATGATCAACTTTTTTCTTTAAAAAATAGGCATTTTTGATGTAAAAATGGAAATTTTTTGTGAAAAATCATATGGGGAACCATCATGATTTTTTAATTATTCAAAGACTTTGATCAAAAACATAAGGGGACCATTAGGAAAAATTTTCATCTTTTTCGATTTTGTGGAGAGGGAATTGTCTCTCGCTATGTGCCTGATCACGTGATCAATGGCCTAACTCCCCTCCTCCCGTGATCACGCGTGATCATTTCAGCTACCCTCACCCCCTTGATCTGATCACGTGATATGTAAACGAACCCATAACAATTTTCTACCCAGTGGGATCGAACCCGCTTCTTATACAGGGAATCTGACATAGTAACCACTTGGCTATAGTCTGTTTCAATGCTTAAAAGTTGGAAAATGCGTATCAAAGTGGTAATTTCTCGCTTGTCATTCCGAATGCTCGGAGTTCGATCCTCAGAGGTCCAGTCATGACTCAAGATTTTATTAAAATTTACATGTAATTACATGTAAATTACTCAGTATAAAGGCATTTTATGGTCTCAAATTTTTAATAAAAAGAATACTACCTGACATGGCAATATTAAATTGATTTTTATACTATATAGTAAGGATTATAATAGATAACAAAAAACAAAGTATAACTATGCCTAAAATTATCAACCATTTCATTCCAAATAGTCGATTACGAAATGAGGTAGATGTATCACTTCTAGAAGGCTCTAATTCAAAAACTCTGAAATAGTATTTCAAGTATAAGTATTGAGTTGTTCAGATATTTTCAAGCTTTTGCTAGTAAACTAGTAAAGTATAAAAACATAAATATAGTTAGTTTTTATGTACTAGAAGTAGAGAAAAATTATACTGACTTACTCATTCTTTATTGGTAGCGGTATGAGTCTTTCAGATATGTTACTAAATTGGATTGGAGTTTCATAACTAGGATCATACAACTTCTCTGTTGTAGAATCTGCAATGGAATTTAACTTTTCTGCACCAATTATGCCAAATTGATGACTCTTAACATTTTGGTAATAAATTCGATCTTCGCCTCTAAAATTAAAAATCAATAAATTTAATAGGGTGGGAATAAAGAGGTTTGCAGGGTGGTCGAAAAAATGAGATTGTTGAGATTTTTGAGCGATTTTTTCAAATTTTGTAATTTATGCCAAAATAACCCTTTAGGTAGTTTTTCTATGCGAGAAGTCGATTTCACGCGTTGCCGAACCTTGAAAACACGTCCTTTACCCTGAATCAGCATATTTGTTGTGAAAATTTGAAAAATCGAGCAAAATAGGCTAATTCAGGATAGGAGACACACGGCGGCACAAACGGGAATTAAAAAATGAAATTGTAAAAAAACGCAAATATATGATTCGAAAATGCAATAAAACGTGACTATTTAAAGAAAAAACTTTTTTCGCGTGTTCCCGAAATGTCCGCTTCCGATAAGTCTTAAAGGACCACTGAACTTTTGAATGGACCTCGAAAATTTATATTTAAAAGAAAGAAGAATTTTTGCTGATCATTTTTTGTTTTTACGGTACCCCTTGAAAGTTTAACCCTTTCGAGATATTTGTGTTTGAAATTTCCTTCAAAGTTTTCAAATGTAAATTTGTATTGAAACGAAAGGGATTGACCCCGACCGTAATTAGAAAATTCAAAATTTCATTTGAAAAAATTGCGAATTTGTTATCAAAATTTTATTGCAAATCGATTGTACTCACGAAGAGCTATCCAACGAGTGGTTGATGTCCATATTTCGCATTTTGGGAAGTGTGTAAAAAATATTGTGCCAAAAATCGTCGAAAACTCTCCAAAAAGCATACTATTTTTTTACACGCTTTTTTTAAACATTTGTTTTTTGCTTATCTAGAAAATGATTTATGCTCAAAATGCAGTGAAAATTTTCTTTTTAATTTAAATTTCATTAAAAATAATATCAAATAAACAAAGTTATCAAATATTGGGTCGAACTATAAGTCCCAGGCTTTTGAGTGTTGCATCTAATTTTTGCGAAAATTACTCATTCGGGGATTTTCTATGCGGGGAATCGATTGCGCGCATTTCCGATCTACAAATTAAATTCGATCAAAATCCGGGGTGCTTATGGAGCGACACTCAAAAGCCGGAACTTATGAATCGACCCAATACCAGTTTTACTAATAATTTGGGCAATTAAAAAATATTTTATAAATTTATTCAACTTTAATTAAACAACATATCCAATAATAAAAGAACAATGGCATAAAACAAAACAAGAGTTATTGATTATCATTATAAATGTTCTTGCAGCTTCTACTTTCATGGCACTTGCTATTACAGACTCTCTCATGGCACTTGCTAGTAAGACGTATTTTGTTAGATGATCCTCAAAAAATAAATCATTTGAAATCGATTTTGGGGTTGCCTCAACTTTTCGCACACTTTGGATAGTTGTGTCCTAAAATCGGTTGTGAGTGTGATACAACGGTAATATAAAAACCAAACGGTACGCAGCCCTCGGGACTGCGTGAAATTTACGGTTCGTTTTGCCAAAAATTGGAAACGAAATTTTGTAATTCACAAGTGAGGCGAAATGTGAAATACAAAAACGAATTTTCAATTTCGTCCCATCATGTGAACATAGAGGTATAGTTTAGACCACCGAATGGGGGAGGATCACATGAAATGATTTTTTCAAAAAAATTTATCGGCCTTTTTTGAAAAATCAGCATCTAAAAATTGTGCCCTAGGCGATGATCAAGTAATTTTACTATTCCAGAAAACCGCAAAAACTTGTATGGACTTTAATAGAAAGTTTAATTTTTGTAAATCAAATTGTTGCTGATAAATAGTTTATTAAAAATATTTACAATACAAAGTTAAGATGGATAGGTTATAGAAAAAATTTATTTTGATAGATTATAGAAAAAGGATTGCTTCTTGTAAAAATATCCATTTTTGATTTTACTGGATGAAGAGAGCCTCGCGCTAAAATATTTGAGTTTATTTTTTTGAAATAAAAAAATCCATACTTTGCCAATACCCAAACTGCCAGTAAGTCCACCCACAACTTGACCAACGCTTCCGAGTACACCTCCCAACGAGCTAACAACACTGTTCAAAAGGTCGTTTACGGATCCGAGAAGTCCAGTGCTTCCATTTCCGAGCACTTGAAGGA
>JAQGBS010001974.1:0-14112 GCA_034698545.1 Acrobeloides obliquus
CCGTAAAAACAAAAAATGCTCCATTTTTCATGATCTTTCCGAATATATCATTTTTTCATATGGTTGTAACTTACTGGGCAGGTCCTTTAAGGCTTAACTTTAAGACTTAGGCTTAAGGCCTAGGCTTAAGCTTAGACTCCTACTTTAACTTGGAAGGTGAAAACCAATTCTGAATCAACACACAAATATCCGCCAAATAGCAATTACTTTGAAGAAAATATAAATGACTGCTTAATCTGTGGAGCCAAGAGGCGAGGCGGGTGTTTTTTGAAATTAAAATGATGAATAGAAACTCGTCGGCAACGAGCTGGAATTAGAAAGCAATTAAAGAAAAAAATTTTTCTAAAGATAGTGCCGAGATATGAATCAGTTCAAAGAACTCGAGTATTGCGATTTTTCAATTTGCAAGAAATGGTTAATTGCAAGAAATGGTTCCTTATTTTGATGAAAAATGTCTGCTACAGGGTGGCTAAAAAAAGTGGATTTTTTTTTAAATTCGAAAAAATTGAAAAATCTAAAAAATTGAACCGAAAAACGCAAATAATTTTTGGGACAATCCCTGAGCTCGGTCTCCTGGTTCTATAGAAGAATAAATTTTTTATTTTTTTTTATCGATTAAGCGCATTGAAAAATCTTGAAAACGCTTCCATTGACCCAAACCAGCCCAAAATTTTTCAAGAACGTGGGGGGGGGAGGTACTTACCCCCTGTGGCTACGTCACTGCAACCAACACTGGCTAAAATACTCAATGTTTTATGCTCTACTACATGCAGATTTAATGATCGTAAAAGGCTTAATTGGTACTAAAATATTATTAAATAACCATTAGCATTATTGGTTTTTTTCGAACTAATCATTATGAATATAAAATTTATGGCTTAAAAAATAGACTTTTTTTGAACAAAAAAGAAACAAGTTATAAGTAAAAAAACTAAAATTTCTGCTTGACATACGAATCGTTGTTACCCAAATTTGCGGTAGCTGACACTTATTTCCTGACAGTTGTTGACAAAATTTTCACGGCAGATTTTTCATGACACAACAAACTGTGACAAGTATTTTATCACAGTTATTTTAGGACAAAAGTTACCATACGCGGGCAAGGGGGGTCATGAACTAGATGTCGTGTAACATGTTCGTGTGACAACGGTCCATATGAACTCTGCTTGGCTTTAATTAATTGTTATTTATTTTATTTAAACTAATTTTTTTCATAAGTTCAAAAAAAAGTTTAGACAACATAAAAATTTTACAAACAAAAAGTATAATTTTCTTCTTTGTCTAACACAAAAATGGAACTTATTAAAGACAAATAAATATTTTTATAATAAGGATAAATTATACAAAAGGACAAGTCAATGACATGTTGAAGTAAAATTTTTGGCGACTTGTTTTTAACAAATTAAAAAATACTAGTGTTCGTAGCCGTATCCAGAATGTTTGACATTCACTTTTTCAAATTTTGGGGAGTGCCTCAATGCTACATCAAAGCTAATTTCCAAATTCAAAAGTTTTGCAGGTCCATAGCACAGTATATAGAAGCCGACCGTCCAATCTGGCAAGTTAAGCAACATTGAGACAGCCAGTTTCGATCCGATTAGAGCAAAAACCTTTGATTTTCAAAAAAATATAATGATAGTCAAAAATTCTTCATACCCGAATCTATATTATTTTATTGAAAATCAAAAGTCTTATCCTAGCGAGATCGAACATGGCGGTCTCGATGTTGCTTAACTTGCCAGATCGGACGATCGGATTCTCTATACACTGCGCTATGGATCTGCAAAACTTTTGTACTACTACAGTGGAAATCCGATACCACGCCCCTCTATTTTGTGGGGCGTGGTATCGGATTATCACTGTATTCTCACCAATTTTAGATGAGGCACCTATTTTTTAAGTGGGATGCGCTGATCTCGAAATACAGATAGAGGCCCGATCTCGAAAAAAAGGGTAGAGTGCCTTTTTGAGTTAGTACTCACCAATGTGGGGGAGGGGTATACTAGTCCAAATCGCTAACGTCAACATCAAGACAACTGCACATAATATCGCATCACTTTCTTATTTCTTTTCGTCAATTCTACTCTACAAAACGCATTTTCACCTGTTCTTTTCACTCGCTCAAATGATTAAAAATGGATTACATTCCTACGGTTGCCATGAGACTTCTCCATATTAAACAAATAACTTTTTTATTCCCAAACCATGCGTTGCATATTTTATTACCTTTTCAATAAAACTTTTATATACAGTCAAATCTCGATTTAATGCCACACCTCGGGGACAATCTCTTCAAAAAATATAATCGGCTTTTCGACTGACCTTAATTAAAAATCTTTAAAATTATTTAATTAAATAATTTTTTATTTTTTGATAAGTTCAAGAATTTCTCAGATTTTATTCAAAAACAGGGCACTAGGAACGAATTTCACTTCACTTTTTTCGGAATCTAATTTCCGAATCTAATTTCCGCGAATCTATTTCACAAAAAAATTTAGCTTCAAGCGGGATTCGAACCTGCGACCTTGTGGGAAAAATCAAAAAGTTCATTTTTTTCAAAATCGATCAAAAAATTTTGAAACTAGGTTATTTGGGGGGGGGCCACTTAACATGACCCAAAATTCCAACGCCAAGGCACAGACCAAAGCTAAGGCCATGGACTTAGCCTTGGCCTTAGCCTTGGACTTAGCCTTGGCTTTAGCTTTGGCATTAGCCTTAGCGTTGGTCTTAGCCTTGGCCTTAGCCTTGGCGTTAGAATTTTGGGTCATGTTAAGTGGGCCCCCAAGTAACCTAGCTCCAAATTTTTTTTCACATAGATAGCCCCCCTGTTTGGAATAAATTTCTTTTTGAAAAAATTTTAAAAAATTTCCCTGACCCCTTATAGAGGGTCAGAAAAATTTAAAAAATTTTTCTGACCCCTACAGGGTGTCAGGGAAATTCTTTAACATTTTTTCAAAAATAAATTTATTCCAAACAGGGGGGCTGTCTACGTGAAAAAAATATTTTTGACACGAAAAAAATATTTTTGATCGTTTTTGAAAAAAATGAACTTTTTGATTTTCTTACAAGGTCGCGGGTTCGAATCCCGCTTGGGCTAAAGTTTTTTTTGTGAAATCGTGAAATTGGATTCGCGAAAATTAGATTTGTGAAATTAGATACGTAAGTAAAAAAAGGTGAAATTAGATTCGCGAATCTAATTTCGGTGAAGTGAAATTCGTTCCTAGTGCCAAAAACAGGGAGTGGCATTAAATCGAGGTTTCACTGTATACCAAATGAGAAAAATCCGGAGCTACTAAGGCTCCACCCCCAAAAAAACGAGAAAAATCCAGAGACACAATAGGGGGCTAACCATGTGAAAATTTTCTTTTGAAAATGACCCTCTAGGGATAAAAACATGCAGGGAATCCAAATTTGACATTTTCTAAGCAACAAAGCGCTTCCCTGATTCAGGGAAGGCGTATTGTGTATTGAAGCGAAAAGTCACAAAATGCTATTTTTGTCTAAAAAATCCAAATAACAAAAGTCAGAGAAAATCAATAAAACCATTTCGTTAGCTATCAATTACATAATTTCCGTGTTACTGAGTAATAAAATAGAGGACAAAAAAAGATGAAATTTAAGATCTCTAACGATGCCAATTCTATGAGCATAACTCATTGGACGTGTGCGCATGTAGGCCTTTGTTTGCGGAGACAACCTTCTTTAATAAAACTAGAAAAATAGCCTACAGGGTTTTCGAAAAAACTCGTCATATTCTAAGAACGAGACATGGTATTGGACAATTTTGAGAAAAATACAATTTGAGATATAATTTTAGAGCCCTGATGGATATATTTGTTTAGATTATTTTTACTCAGCCCTATCGCCAATCGATTTCTCGCACAAAATTACCCCTGCAAAAATTTTGAGAAAACATCTTTTTCGGAGAACGGGCTCCGATTGTTATCCCCTTTAACATTTATCAATATCATAATTTGTAATAACCCAAATTAAACGATTACAAGTTATGATACCGAAAAAGGTAATCAAAAATTATAGTAGCAATATATGTAACATTTTTTCAAACATGTGACATATTTTCTTATCATAACTTGTAATTAACGATTTTCAATATTATAATTTGTAATAACCAAAATTAAGCAATTACAAGTTATGATACCGACAAAGGTAATCATAAATTATAGTAGCAAAATATGTAACATCTTTTCAAACATGTGACATGTTTTCTTATCATAACTTGTAATTAACGATTTTCAATATCATAATTTGTAACCACCAAAATTGAGCGATTACAAGTTATGATACTGAAAAACGTTAATTACAAATTATGATTCAAAACAAATTAAGACACGGTCTCTGTAAGGATCACCGGAACGGCGGGTGAAGGGTTAAGGATTTTTTGTTTCCGATAAAATCGATAGGATATTGATCCCTGATCACGAAATCGAGAGAAAAAATTTTGAAACACCACCTCTGTGGACCTGAAGATGTCAAAACAAATGTCACAAAAAGTGACAAGTTTTTCACTTTTCTGACAGCTCTAGTCGCGTTAGTGCTTGGTTCCCGATACTATTTCTAGTACTATTCTTATTGGATGGAGTGTTGTGCAAGTTACGTATAAGCATATAAATTTACGTAAAACATGCAAGTTTTTGATAAGTTCGACAGCAAGTCAGATAAAATAGAAATTTTTTATTTTTGAGCTGTGTAGAAATAATTACAAAATTCTATGCTATCTGACTTGCTGTCGAACTTATCAAAGAGCAAAAACTTATATATTTTAGGTAAATTTACAACTGCACTAGTTGGATGTCCTCCATTAAAACGTGTCCTTCTTTTATTTCATATATACAAAATATTTACACCCCATCATTTTCATCAATTTGTACAGTTAAGGGAGTATTTACATCGACACAAATTGGATTAATATCATTTGTGGTGGTCTCTATTTCTTCGTTGATATTTTCTGAACTATCGTCATCTTGTACTACTTCTTGTACTTCTAAATTGAAAACCACTCTAACGTCCTTTTTATTCAAGGAAACTTTTGGGCTAATCGTTTCAGGCGGTGTGCTATTAGTAGAAGAAACACCTGCTTCCAGAGAACTCGTTGATGACGGGGTTTTCTAAAAATAACAAAATTAGACTGAAGGTTTTCTAGGTACACGGCAAAAACAGACTATGTGAAGTAGTGATAGAAATCTGAGTGAATATGAGTTCATGATTGAGTTAGACATAATAGAAATTTTGCATTTTCATAAAATTTTATATTGAAAATGAAAAATTTCTGTTATGTCTAACTCAATCATGAACTCATATTGACTTCTATCGCAAATGTGAAATCGCCTTTCCCGGCATTTTTTCGCATTTTAGGGATGCGTGACCCATTAAATAAGTTCGAAATTGATGTTAGAAAAGATTGCTGTCAAAACAATCTTTTGTGTCTAACATAATTTTGAACTCATCTAAAATAAATTAACAAAGTTTATATTAGAATTTAGTCAGATGTGAAAACTTCACATAGTGATCATTTTTTGATGTTTGTAGCAATGTACTAGGCTAAACAAAAAAATCTCTTACTCCTATCATATTCGACAACAGACTATCCCCCGTCCCACTATCACGACCAACACTTGCACGACGTCTCTGTGTCGGCGGGGTGCTCGACGGATTTCGCTCCAAAACAAAGCGCCCCTGAAAATTTTCCTTATAAATATCTAAACACATCTTTTCTTCTACCTACACGACGCAAATGCTCGCGTTTCTTATCGCCATCCTCGTTGCTATTCGAAGAATTTTCGGAGATGTCCGACATTTCTGGTGGAGATGAGACTCTTGAGCGATGTTTGTGGACTTTTTGTGGTACTTCCATGAAAATTGACTTGCAATTTTCTTGCTCGGATGCATTTTGGGATCGTGTTGGGAGGTTGTGCCAAGTGTGAAGTTGGTGGTTGCTGGAAATGTTTATTATGGATACACGATTAATATTCAACTAGAAATACACAACTAGAAATACATAACTAGAAATAGTGATAGAAATCCGGGTGAATATGAGTTCATGATTGTGTTAGACATAATAGAAATTTTGCAAAATGCGAAATTTCTATTATGTCTAACTCAATCATGAACTCATATTCACCCGGATTTCTATCACTAACTAGAACCACGTCTCTAGCAAAATTAGAAACTATTTCTTTGTTGTCTGGTTTCTGTCGAACTTATCAAAGAGCAAAAAAGTAGAGAAAAGACCCTTTTTCTCATTCGATTTAGCAAAGGGGTCTTTTTACTAAGTTTTGCTCTTTGATAAGTTCGACAGAAAACCAGACAACAAAGAAATTTCATTAGTGGTTCTATTTGTGTTTTGCGAGTTGAATATTAACTTTTACTTCTTCAATGTGACTTACTCTTTGGCCGAATTCAATAAATCATGAGTAGAATCACTGTGTTTTGTAGTGCATTGACTAGATGAAGAACTCCTAGGCGACGAGCACAAGGATGTCATTTGAGTGTTTTGTGTCACCTGCAAAAATTTCTGGCTATCTTGGTCGTGATGCAGTGGATCTTGTTCACCCGGACCAATGGAGTAGAAATAATTTTTTACGGCTCTAAAAATTATGAATGTCATTGTGAAAGCATAAGTAACATAGTAATTTCTTGGATGGTTGTTTAAAATTAGCTTTTGATAAGTTCAAAAAATGTCAGACAATAAAGAAATTGATTTTAATTTGTTCAAACCTAGATAAAAATGAACTTACTGATGAGTTTCACCAATAAAAGACATATGTTTTAGCATAGGTACAGCTTTCTTCTTCAAATCCCTACTAATTCTCGTCAAAATTACGTACAACCAAGGGTTGGCACAAGAATTTATAGGGTAGAATAGAACAAGACAAATTTTTGCATTCGTCAAACTAATCAGCGGATAGCCACCGACTGCAGTTAGGCCTAAATTTTTTTATTGCATATGATGTGAATTTTGTTCAATTTGGTTTCATTCAAAAATTCGAAACTTTCAAAGTGTCCGTCCAAAATTTTCTTACCAAAAAACAAAGTTGGCACCCAACAGAGCATATCTGCCGTGATCAGCACCAAAGTCCGAATTAAAATTTGCCGATCTTCACCTCTTGATGGCATATCCGGATTTCTTATCATGATATTTATCATAACATAATTAATAATCATTCCAGCAAACGCCAAAGCACTTATAAAAAGACCAATAAATAAATACATCTAAATATTTAAGTACAGTCAAACCCCTTTAAGCTGACCCCCCTCGGGAGGGGGTCCGCTTATAGGGGGTTTTCAATAAAAAATTATGATATTTTTCAATATCATAATCTGTAATTACTAATTTTATGTGATTTCAGATTATGATATTTCTACTATAATTTGTAATTGCAATATTTATGCAATTACAGATTATGATATTTCTACTATAATTTGTAATTGCAATATTTATGCAATTACAAATTATGATAATGGGAATATGTTACATGTTTTCAAAAAAGATGTTACATGTTTTGTCAACAATTCAATATCATATTCCAAGATTTACATTTGTCAATATCATAATCTGTAATTACTAATTTTATGTGATTTCAGATTATGATATTTCTACTATAAACTGTAATTGCCACTTTTAACGCTGATTTGGGAGGGGGGTCCGCTTAAAGGGGTTTGACTGTACTAGTAAAAAAATCTCTAAACTCCTTAAAGTTCGAGTAGATATATAAAAAATACCCTGTCAACACCACTAGTTATTGCCAATGGTAGACATACGCTGGTTTTTTGATAAGATGAGACTCCAAAAAGTGGTAGGGTTGCCATGAGTAGGGCATAGCTGTAGCCAATTGACATAAGTGTGTAACCAAGTTTGGGAGTCATTCGTTTGCCATAGAAACCGTACCTAAAAAAGTGATTTACAGACAAAAAATTTTGGAAACATTTTCTTTGTTGTCTAACCTCGTTTTCGAACTTATTAAAGGAATTTTTCAGAAAATATGATATTTGATTGATTGGATTAAGACTTTTTTTTGTTAAAGCAAAAACATTTTTGAAAGCAAAATTTGGCTTTTCCGACTATTGTATTTCCTTACTTGGAGTTATAATAAACTTCGCCAGCAATTATTAGCATGGACATGATCGACAGTTGTGAAGCAAACACCGAGATAAAACCAGCAATTGTGCACCCCCAACCTGTTTGCCATTCCACGGCATAGTTATAGTATTCGTCTCTTGTGCTCATATCTTTGATACCTAACAAAGCTAGGTAGCACCCTGAAATGGAAAAGTGAGAAAAATTTTTTTTAAATCTTACAGGGTGTCACGAAGTGTTTTTGGGCTAAAAAATTTTTTCGAAAAATGGCCTCACTAGGGGTAATTTTAATCGGGTAATTGACTGAAAAATTTTCTTTGTTGTATAGCCTCGTTTTTGAACTTATTAAAAAGATAAGTTAGAAAATGATGAAAGAAACTTTTTGGTTTATTTAAAGGAAATAATCATGTTGATAAGTTCACTAAGTTTTTGCTCTTTGATAAGTTCGACAGAAAGTAAGACAACAAAAAAATTTTTTTATAAAATGGCTTTCTGTCGAACTTATCAAAAAAAGCAACAAACTTAGTGAATTTATCTGAAATGATCTTTTACCCTGGACAAAATTGATTATCATAGTTCTTTTTTGTCTAAACTATAGTATAACTTACCTGTCAAAAAATCACCAGCCGCCAAATTAAACATGAAAAAATAGTGCAATCTCATGCGCCTTGTCCAAACAGTTGCTATAATACCACAGACGAAAATATTACCCAATATAGCCGCTATCCACATTCCGTGGATCACAGGTCGTAAAAACTTGTATCTGCAAATTCAATTTGTTTATTTTTCAAAAAATTTGATTTGATCTATACCCAACTATGTCTTCACAGGGATTTAGATTATCAGGCTGTGGACTACATGAGATGTTCAAGTAAAATTCGTCGACGGCTGAACTTTTGCACTCTTGGAATTTGGATATTACTTCTGTTTGACCAACTTCTAAGTCAGTGTAGGCTAAAAATGATAATAAATCGTAAAATAAAAAATAAATCCAATTTCTTCATTGTCTAATAAAATTTCGAACTCATTAAAAAAATAAATTCTTATTAAGACAATAAATATATATAAAATTTTTAATCAAGAAAATTTCATTTTGTCTGACTTTATGTCGAACTTATGAAAGAGCAAAAACTTAATGAAAATACTAGGGTTCGTATCGATATAATATTGATACGACAACCCTAATACTGAGAGTCTACTGTATGGTGATTTTGGTGAAAATTTGTGTAAAATTGCAAAAAAAGTTTCTGTGTACACACTTTTTTTCCTATTTTGTCTTGTTTTAGTCCCTTGTAAAAATTCTGCTTATTTCTATAAAAAATTTATGAGTACAAAAGACAATTTTTAGCATTCTGTGTTAACCTTTACCGTTCTATTTTTTAACTTTATTCGTTTGAAGATCATTTTATAGTCAATAAAAACCTTTAATGACCCATTTTATAAGGTTATTGTCATTTGAGAGAGAAGATGAAGAATTTCAGAACACAATTTGCAAGGGTCAAATTATACACTCATAAAAAAATAATGTGTGAAAATCTAATTTTTATGAGGTGTTAAAAAGGCATGTGATTTTTGAAATTGTTGACGATTTTTGAAGTTTTTTGTCTAAAAAGAAAATTTTTGTATAAAAAAGAAAAAATTTATATTTTGTCTAACTTTTTTAGAACTCATCAAAAGTTATTAACATAATTTTATTAATTAAATGTAATTGACAATTAGTCAGCAAGTGAAGTAACTTCACTTCTAGTGATCAGAGATGTTAATTGATCCGGACCAGGTCACTTTACTAAGTTTTTTCTCTTTAATAAGTTCGGCAGAAAGTCAGACAAAAAGAAATTTAAAAAAGTAATAAAAAATTTCTTTGTTGTCAGCATTTCTGCCGAACTTATTAAAGAGAAAAAACTTAGTAAAGTGACCTGGTCCGGGCCATGGGGCAGCCCGGGTCGTACCCATTGACACCTCTCCTAGTGATATGATATTTTAGTTCACAAAGTTTTTTCTCTTTGATAAGTTCTAAATAAATCAGGCAACGAAGAAATTTGTTATTATTTTTAGCTAGAAATTCTTTGTTTTCTCGATATCTGACGAACTTATCAAAGAGAAAAATTGTGTAAGCTAAAACATCATTTCACGATGAGTTAATTTCACCGAGTGAAAATAAAGCTTCACTTGGATGACAATGCTGCCTAAAATGCAACAATTTTTTTGCTGTTTTTCTTTTTGGAAAAAATTAGAAGTGCCCAAAATTGTTTGAAAAAATTATACCTTCTCCCTCCTCGCTTTCATCACTCCCATCCACCGGCATGTCCTTGTTATCTAACAAAGCATCAATGTCTAGCCACCCAAATCCGAATGAAGATGACGTGGTTGTCTTGGCTGAGTTCTAAATTTTTTAAACGTCACCATATCAGCTAGAAAATTTCAATGTGTACTCTTTTCCTGCGAATTCTCCCAAAACTAGTGTCACCTTCAGGTCTTTGGCAAACTCGTTGTTGGATTTCTTTGTAATTCTCGTCATATTGACTAGATTGTCCTTTTGCAAATTCTCGAGAAACGTACTAAAATTTTTTGTTTTTATATGCTAGATTGGCCTTTTATATGTCTGTGATATTATTTTTCATTAAAAAACTAGTGTAAAACATTTGGAACTAGTATCATTTAGGCATTCCACTGAACATGAAATTTTTCGAAAAAAATTTTTTCTCATCATCTGAAATTGACCCCTCTAGTGGTAATTTTATGCGGGGAATCCGAATTTTACATTTCCGAGACCTGAAAATCTTTCCCTGAATCAAGAAAAGTCTATTTATATGACGTAAAGCCACATTTTTGACAAGAATTTCTTTATTGTCTAACATCTTTTTCGAACTGAAAGAAAATAAATTTAATGAAATGACATCGTGCCAAATTTTTACATGGCATCTTTTTTTTACTTTTTCCTGAACTAGTATCTGTTTTCTTACTTTATGCTTGAAATGAAGATGTTTTGATCATTTGTGTGTATGTGTTTACACACAGAAATATGAATAAGAATCACATGACATTGATTCTTGTCAAAAATTTATCCCTACTTCATCTAAATAGCCTTTTCTTGATTCGGGGAAAGATTTTCAGGCCTCGGAAATGTGAAATTCTGATTCCCCATTATAAAATTACCCCTAGAGGGGTGATTTACAAATGAAAAAATAATTCGAAAAATTTCACGTTCAGTGGGATATCTAATCGATACTAGTTCCAAAAATTTTTGAAAAAATCTCACAAAACGTCATTAAAAAATTTTTTGTGGAAAAATAATATCATCATTGTGTTTGTCGCCCCCTTCAGTTCTTTCACTATCAACACTTACTTTGAAAAAACAACAATGGTATGGATAGGTAAATTCAGCCTTGTTTAGGTTGTTAAAAGCCAAGACGGACGGCAATCTCTTCAAATTCGGCACATTTCGTAAAATTATATGGTTGACATTTTTCAAGCCCTGTTCTGGAAGCACCGAAATTTCCGTATTCGATAAATTGAGCTGTTTTATTTCTAGGATATTTACGAAAGCAAGTGGTGAAATTGAGGAGAGTTGTTTGTTGTCGTTTAGATATCTACAAGTTTTGTGCTTACTTATTCATCCAGTGAGAGGTGGAGAACTCATCAGTTGCCTTTTACAAAAACATAAAATATTGTCTTATGTTGAAGGCTTTCAACCAGGGTACGAAAAGGGGGCCGAGGCCGACCACCGAAAGCCAGCCCCGGGGCTTCGGCCCCGTCTAAGGGGGCGAAGCCCCGGCACCCATGAGATCGGAGCCTACGAGGGGCGGGCTCTCCCTGTCCAGGGGCTTTTTGGGCCCACGGGGGCTGAAAAAAATTTGTCAAATAATTTGACAGCTGTCAATTTTTTGACAGATTTGTCATTCTTCTCCAACACTGAACCCAAAATCTCATAAAAAAAACTCACAACGACATAAATCTTGACCCATCAAAAGCATATTCTTTGATACTCTTGATGTCATTATGACTCAAAGTTACAGATTTTGCCGAAACGTTCTTTAGCGCATCGCGTCCAATATGGTCGATTTTATTATGAGAGAAATCCAGCACTTCCATTGTCAACAAATGTTGCTTAGTCATTTCTAATCTAGGCAGCCAATTTAATCCGGTGTTTCTTACTATGCTAAAAAGTGAAATTTTGCAAATTTTTACAACAACAAAAATTTAAAAATTGTCTATTATATACCCAAGCAAAAAGAAATTTTGGTAATCTTAAAGGAGAGGGCACACTTAGCACACATGTGCAACGGGTCTTTTAGGGTCTTCGAATGAAGATCCAGGGTCGTGCATAGCGCAAGGGGTTGAGAGGAGGGGGTCGTGCATGAAGCGCGGTCATGAACGACACATTTCGCGAAGCGCGACCTTTTTTTTAGTCGTACAATGAGGGGGTCGTGCAATCGGATCGGATTTCGTAGACCCACTTGTACACATGTGACACTTAGCCCCTAGGTATCTAGAGATCAGGATCAACTTGTGTTAGACGTAATAGAAACAATTTTTGTTAGACAATAGAATAGAAACTTACACCGTCTGAATTTTCAAATTATTCTTCAACATTTGCCCATTAATAGCATTTAAACTAGGGCAGTTGGTAATGTGTCTGTAAAAGAAAATTCTTGTCAACAATGATGAAATTGTCTCTTACATTTTTCTCAGATTTTTCAGCTCTCCAAAAGCGTTGGCATTAATTTCGGTGAAACTTTTCGCCGCATCAATGAATCTAAATCCATTTTGGCTTTTTATTGGGTTGATTCAATAGTCCTGCGACTTTTTATATGAATTTTAACTTTTTTTTTAAAGTGAGTAAAGTCCGTTTCTGCCGCCAGTGGGAAAAAAGTCCTGGAACGATGGTCAAGTGGTTCAAGGTCCCACCCGTCCGATCTGGCAAGTTAGGCAACGTTAGACCCACAGGTTCGATCCCGCTAGGGGAAAAATTTTGATTTTCAAAAAATTCTTTTACAAAAAATGGAGCAAAAATTTTTTTCCTGAATCAGGGTCAGGGAATCATTTTCACTCTTCGAGAATACGCGCAATCAATTACCCTCATAAAATTACCCCCCTATAGGGGTCATTTTAGAAAAAATTTATGGGCCAATATTCATGTAAAAAGTCGCAGAACTTTTGGATCAACCCAATACATAAAAAAATAAGAAAAAACATACATTTCTTGTAGCTTCGTATAGTTATCAAATGCATTTGGTTCGATTGTTTTGATCTCGGTTTTGTGTAGAAATCTTTAAAATGCAAATTTTTACTTTTTACTTGATCAATATTAATTTTTTTAATTTTATGGCTTGCAAAAATTAAGAGATTCCGCTTGTGGTGGCAATAACTGATTAAAAAGAACTTTTTTTATTTTTTGATAAGTTCAACTTTTGTGAGAGATTTAATATAATTTTTTTGTTAAATAATAGAATACAGTAGATAATAAAAAAACATCACGAATTTCCACTCCAATAGAGTTTTTAATCCACTGATAATAAAGAAGGAAAAATACAAGTGTGGACGTCGCTATGTTAAATTTTATGCCATAAAGGATTTCAAAACTTTTATAGGAAACTATTGATGTTATTAAAAAAGATTTTTATTTTTTGATAAGTTCGACTTTTGTGTTAGACCATATAATAAAAAGGTCTAACAAGTTAAACTCGAAAACACTATGGAGCACCAACAACTTTTTTGCTTTCTTCTCATGCAACAAACAGCACTGTTTCGAAAAAATCTAACAAGATCTGTTTCGAAACAACAAAAAAATGTTTCGGAGCTCGTCTACATGGTAGGGAGGCCCATGTAGGCCATCCACGTGATTTTTTTTTCAAAAATTTTTTCCGATTTTCTTCTAAAAATCGACTTTTTAGGGTAATTTCTAGGCGAAAAATCGATTCCGCACATTCCCGATGCTTTCTTGATCCTGATTCAGGGAAATAGATGTGTGTATTGAAGCGAAAATATGAAAATTTTGGATTTTTCTTCTAAAATCA
>JAQGBS010001975.1:0-14111 GCA_034698545.1 Acrobeloides obliquus
TACTACGGATTTTTATCCGCGGATTTTTTAATCCGGATATTTATCCGGATAAAATTTTATCTTTATTACTACCGGCCGAGGAGTTTAAAATATCCGGATATTTACCCGGATATATATCCGGATATTTATCTTTATTACTACGAAAAAATATCCAGATAAATATCCGGTAAATATCCGGATATTTATCCGGATATTTTGTTTATTACTGCGGATTTTTTTTATCCGGATAAATATCCTGATATTTATCCGGATATTTATCTTTATTACTACCGGCCCAGAGGTCAAAAATCGAACTTTCAAAACTTACTCCAAAAATGATCAGAAAGTGTTTTTCTGACCTAGAAAAAGTTTTTTTAGTCGATTCGAACAAAATAAAATCGAATTGGGACCCCCGAAAGTTCGATTTTTCCCAAAAAATCTATATTTTTCCTGAATCAGGGTCAAGGAAGCATTTTCACGCTTCGGGAATGCGTGCAAGCGATTTTTCGAATGATTTTACCCCTATATAGGTCATAAATCGAGAAAAATTTTTTTCAGAGAATAACTCCCAAATTGCTTCCCCCCTTTAAAAGTCATTTTTGACTATCCAAAAATTTTATTTTTCAAAATTTTTGAAACATAAGGGCCCCCAGTGGCATAGCCAAGGGAGGGGCGATGGGGCGATTGCACCTCCAGCTCTGGAAAAAATTTTGTAAAAAACATAAGGGTACCCCCTCATGATTTTGGTAAAATTAGAAAAAAATTCAATTTTTGAGCAAAAGTTTGATTTTTGAATTTTTGAGCAAAAAATGCTCAAAAATCGAAATTTTTGCTCAGAATTTAATTTTTTTTCTCAATAATCGAATTTTGCTCAAAAATCGAAGTTTTTGCTCAAAGCAATTATGCCAACATTATCCAACACTTAACATTCATTGGATAAAACTAATATGGCTAACTTAGATGTCGTCCAATGGTTGATGGAACATCTAAAAGCTAATGATGATGCTACAGACAATGATGGCCGGACGGTGCTGCACTGGGCAGTTCAAGAGAATAAATGGGATGTCGTCCAATGGTTAGTAGAACATGCAAAAGCTAATGTTGAAGCTAAAAATAAGAATGGTCAGACGGTGCTGCACTGGGCAGCTTTGAGTAACTTAGATGTCGTCCAATGGTTGGTGGAACATGGAAAAGCTAATGTTGAGGCTACAGACAATGATGGCCGGACGGTGCTGCACTGGGCAGTTCAAGAGAATAAATGGGATGTCGTCCAATGGTTAGTAGAACATGGAAAAGCTAATGTTGAGGCTACAGACAATTATGGCAGGACGGTGCTGCACTTGGCAGCTTTGAGTAACTTAGATGTCGTCCAATGGTTGGTGGAACATGGAAAAGCTAATGTTGAGGTTACAGACAATGATGGCTGCACGGTGCTAGACTATGCAGCTCAAAAGAAAAAATGGGATGTCGTTCAATGGTTGGTAGAACATGAAAAAGCTAATGTTGAGGCTAAAAACAAGAGTGGTCAGACGGTGCTGCACTTGGCAGCTTGTAGTAACTTAGATGTCTTCCAATGGTTGTTGGAACATGGAAAAGCTAATGTTGAGGCTACTGACAATAATGGCTGCACGGTGCTGCACTATGCGGCTGGATCGAATAAATTGGATGTCGTTCAATGGTTGGTGGAACATAGAAAAGTTAATGTTGAGGCTACAGACAATGATGGCAAGACGATGCTGCATTGGGCAGCTAGATCGAATAGATTGGATGTCGTCCAATGGTTGGTGGAACATAGAAAAGCTAATGTTGAGGCTACAGACAATAATGGCCGGACGGTGCTGCACTGGGCAGCTTGGTGGAATTTTTTAGATGCCGTCCGTTGGTTGGTGGAACACGGTGCTGATGTTAATGCTACAGACATTGATGGCAAGACTCCACTTAATTTAGCTGAAGAACGAAAAAACAAAAAATGCACTGAATATCTTAAAAAAAGATAGTAGAATCTGTAGGGTAAGTTAGTACTGAATCAGCTGCGATGGCAGATGTTATTACTGTTAATGGACCAGAGAATTTTGCTGACTTTTTGTGAGACATGGGAGGACTAGCTTAATCTGCTTGGTAACAATCAATCATTTTTTATGCTAAGCATTTTATTATTTTATGCAAAAAATTTATAGCATGATTAATAAACAATTAATTATAGAACCTGGAAGCGAGCTCCTGTTGGCGCTCGTATTTAAGAGTAATTTGAACCAAGCCTGTACTTAAACGACTTAAACTTCCATTATGAATCTAATGTAAAACATTTTCTGTAAAAATCACTCATGACCAACAGAGGACCGGAAACAGATATCTGGGAATCGGATGAAAATCAGTTGGAAAGTTGCGCCTATACCCATATAGTAAAACGGCATCCAAAACAAACATAGCTCGTTTAATGTCTAAGGTGGGGTTGGATATCAGTCTCAAATTGAGATATAAAACCCTAAAATTAAAAGTTTTTTGACACCCTTTGGAAAAAACGATTTTTTTCCAAAATCCTGGATGATTTTTTAAACTTTTTAAAAATCACGATTCTACTGTTTCCTGTTCGGTCCAAACAGTCAGCCATGAAATTTACTCAATTTGATGGCTGAAAGACATGAAACATTTCAGTTTCATTTCTGACGGTTCGGTCCAAATCGTCAGTCATGAAGGGGTGCATTTTTGTCTTAAAGGGGGTGCATTTTGCGATCATTTGGGAGAAAAAATTTTTTCGTAAAAATGACTCTATTGGGGGGTAATTTGATGTGAGAAATCGATTGAGCGCACTCCCTAAGCGTAAAAATTTTGGCTACTCCCTCCCCCCCCCTACTTGATTACGTAATATCTAATGACCCCTAAGTCAAAATTTGATATTTTAAAATTTTTTTCATAGGAGGTTAAAAGTTAACCTCCACAAGTTAAGGATCTATAGATTTAAACTCTATACACCCAAAACTAAATTTATAGAGGATGCCGAGAGGAGACGATTGAAAAATTTTTGGGTGTAACCCTCAAAATTTACATTAGTAGCATAAGTGTCAAAAAAATAAAACACTTTGAAAAATATTGAAATTAGATTAAGCTGCGTATGCTTTATTTTATTTTCGATACAATTAGAGATAACAATCTAACTGAAAAACAAACACAAGAACCTGCGAATGCAAGCGACTAAAAAATTACTTTTAACAAAATTTACGACTAGAGCTGTTAAACAGGGTGTGCGGAAAAAAACGGACCCCCTTCTCCTCCAATCATTTTTTGGCTATTTTTACTACTAAAAACTCTGTATAATGTTAAATTGACATTCTTAGTTTTTTGCATGAGATATATCCCATGCTTGACACATGTATTTTGACATACCCAAATTATAAAGCTGGCCAAAATGAGTCTCCCTGAACTTGGTCAGGTTGAGCTCGGAGCAGCTCTAATCGCTCGGAATCGTGTTTTTCGATCGCAAAAAGGCCCTAGGTCTCGAAATCGGCAAAATTTATTGTTACTGATAGGACTTACATTTTTGATCCGTCATGTAATAAGACGGTGGTCCGTTCATTTCCGCACACCCTGTATTTATTCAGTTTTCTTAATTCGTCAAATGTTTGTTGTTTATAAGTGTAAGCATGAGAGCTATTAATTGAGGTTCTAGTCAACCATTCGAAGTTGAATTGTTTCTTACTGCTACAGCTTGCAAAAATGTCTAATGCTACAATTCCATATGAGCTTACACCCAAATATTACCAGGATATCATCACACGGAACTACATAAACTTTTCTATTAACACAATATCAACTATCATAGCAAGTATTGTTATCATATGGAGAAGTCCGGCGCCAATGAATATGTATAAGTGGTTTTTGCTTAATATCGCTGTAAGTCTTAGCTCAATTACCAAGAAAATCACCCATCCCTCCACAAGATTGAAATTGGATTGGTGATTATTTAAGTCCAAAACTGATTGTTTTTCACTAATTTTCGGCACATCCAACAGTTAGACAAATCATTCTGCTAAGAAACGATTATTTTTAGATATGGTCTTATCTAGTAGATTTCAATATGACGCTCTTTTTTATCCCAGTGTTCATGTTTCCAGCTCCGGCAGCCTGTAGTTTAGGCTTCACAAATTCAATTTTTGGGCAAACTATTTTTTCAACTGGTGTACCATTTGCCTTTTTAATTATCTCATTAGGTGCCTGTGGCGCTGCATTATCTTGTACGCTCTATTACAGATATCGGTAAGATTTATTTGACAAAAATATCATCACAATAAGAACATTTCTCAGAAATAAGACTCATTCAGAAACCTGTATAAAAACCATTTTACTCAATTTCATAATATTTAGATTACTTAATTACAAATCTACACATATCTTTACTAAAAAATATGTTCTTTTTGGAATGATCGCATTCCATTTCGTAAATGGGACACCCGTGCTTATAGCGCTTGCACTTAGCGTACTTACTGATAAAGTTTTAAATCCCGAGTTTTGGTGGAACAATATGATGGATAATTACCTGCATTCTCATCGCATGATGATATATTGCCAATTTGAAGTAAAAATATGCGTTTGTGGTGGAGTAATAAAGGAATCCAAGGGGACAAGCGCTATGTGAGCTGCTATATTAATAGAATTTATTTTATATTGCTTATTGGCCTTGTTGGGACCATGGTATATTTACTATTGTTTGAAGAAGAGTGCAAAGCAGATTACTCAAAAGAAATACAATCGTGAAAAGAAGATCTTACTTTCGCTGTTTTTTCAGGTTGGTATTTTTAATTTATTCTCGAAAATTTTCCCTATTTCTATAAAATTCTCCTGTAACAGGATCATAGAAGCATTTTCAAGCTTATTGAATTCACGAAATCGTTACCCACATAAAATTACCTCTAGAAAAGTTGGTTAAAAAACTTGTTCAGGTCAAAAATTCATGAAAAATCACAAAAATTGCATTTTTTAGGGACGCTGTAAAATGAAATTATGAAGCAAAAGTTTTTTTAAATTAAAAAAATTTTTTAGTCATTTATCCCAATAATTTGCTTCATTATCCCGTATATTTACTCAACAATTGAAATTTTGTATGGTTTCCAACTACCCACACTTCTCACTATACTTCTACAAATTTCGAATTTACACTCTTTTTTCAATGCAGTAGCTATGATTATGTTGCTGAAACCCTATAAAAAAGCTGTTATCGATGCTATTAAGTTGAATTTTGCTAACCGTATAGCTAATGGGCAGCAGCGTAATTCTCAAACAGTACGTCAAAGGCCAGCTTCTGTTGCGCAATTTGCACCAGCAAAATTGAAAATTCAATTGGTGAAACGAGTGAATGGTAAAGCCAGCAACAAAAATGGGCAACGGCAAGAAATGTTTGTTGAAAATAATTTTTTTTAATGTTTATTTTTATTGATAAAATATATCAATATACAATTGAGTAGAGACCAGTTAATCTTGTTCTTTGAAAAAAGTAAGGTTACAATAGGATGACACTCCCCCAGCTGTACCGGGGTTCTAAGTCCTAAAGACTCCATCTTCCCGGCACAGTCAGAGTGTCATCCTATTGTGACCTTAGGCTGCAAGTTAAAAGAGTGGCATCCTCCGGCTGCGCCGGGGTGTCATCCTATTGTGTTTTTTATACTTTGTTCTATACGCTTTGTATTTTTATTGTTGTTGATAATTCGTTTTAAAAATTCAGAACATCACCGTATTCTGTTATTTACTAATTTTCGTAAGAGAGAGATTGTCCCCCCCCAATTCATCGTATTGAAAAAAATTTATAAGAAAAAATAGATGCCCAATTCGTATTTTTGTAGAAAAAACGCTTAAAAACATGAATTCAATTCGTATGTTGGGGTCCAGTACCCCCTTCTTGCCCATATATGATTAATAGCCCGAGTTACCAGTGAAAATCTGTCATTGATAGCTCGGGTTACCAGTAAAAAGGAAAGTCTCCGATCGGGGCCACCACATCGCTCGGAACCGCCGCTGGAGTCATTCCTCAACCATTAGTTTATCTCTTCCTTGAAAAAATTTTTGGGTGTAACCCTCAAAAAATTTTTTAAAATTTTTTCTGTGAATTTTTCAAAACAAATAGTATATTAGTAGCATACGTGTCAAAAAATAAAACACGTTGAGAAATATTGAAATTAGATTAAGCTACATACGCTTTAATTTATTTTCGATACAATTAGAGATAAAAATCTAACGGAAAAACAAGCACAAGAATCTGTAAATGCAAGAGACTAAAAAATTACTTTTAACAAAATTTACGACTAAAGCTGCTAAACAGGGTGTGCGGAAATAAACGAACTACCCTCAGAGAAATTTACTAGTCCATTCCATAATAAGATAGTGGTCTGTTCATGTCCGCACACCCTGTATTTATTAAGTTTAGTTAATTCGTCAAATGTTTGTTTCCTACACGTGTAGGCACGAGAATCAATTAATTGAGATTCTAGTCAACCATTCGAAGTTGAATTGTCTCTTATTGCTACAGCTTGCAAGAATGTCTAATGCTACAACTCCATATGAGCTTACACCCAGATATTATCAGGATATCATCACACGGAACTACATAAACTTCTCTATTAATACAATATCAACTATCATAGCAAGTATTGTTATCATATGGAGAAGTCCGGCGCCAATGAATATGTATAAGTGGTTTTTGCTTAATATAGCTGTAAGTCTTAGCTTAAGTACAAAGGAAATCACCCAGCCCTTTTCTCTACCCGGCGATCACTTTCTCTGCCATGCCCTATTGTTCCTAACCTGCCATGTTTTCCTCTACCTTACCCCTTTCTCTACCACTGCCTCTCTATCCACTATCTATAATGACCGATTTTGTTTCAACGGAAAAATAGCAACCCAAAAAGTCTAAAAATGATTTTTCTGTTTTTTTCACTATTTTTCCAGCACATCCAACAGATAGAAAAATCATTCTGTCAGGCTGTCATTTGTTCATCATCGGTTAGACTTTGAGATCTAGCATTAAAAAAATCAGGAGTCCTCTTTACTAAGGAACGATTATTTTAGATATGGTCTTATCTAGTAGATTTCAATATGACGCTCTTTTTTATCCCAGTGTTCATGTTTCCAGCTCCGTCAGTCTGTAGTTTAGGTTTCGTAAATTCAGTTTTTGCGCCATCTTTTTTTTCAACTGGTGTACCATTTGCCTTTTTAATTATTTCATTAGGTGCTTGTGCTGCTGCATTATCTTGTGCGCTCTATTACAGATATCGGTAAGGTTTATTTGACATCCGATGGAAAATAAATTAAGGCAAAAACGCAAAAAAAAGATTTTCGCTTCGAAAATAAGATTTTCTTAATAAAAACAGCGCCGCAAGAGAAATTTTTTTTTGGAACATGGCCATTTTATCTGAAAATGGTCATAAATTTACGATTTTGGTTAAAAATAGTAAATTGTGATCTTTTTGGTGAAAAAATGTGAAATTTTGGCCATTTTTGATGGGAAAAAACAATGGGGGACCATTATGATTCTTAAAAATGACAGAAATTTTGGTTTTTCATATTAAATTGCACAATATTTAGATTACTTAATAACAAATCTACACATATCTTTACTAAAAAATGTGTTCTTTTTGGAATGCTTGCATTCCATTTCGTAAATGGGTCACCCGTGCTTATAATGTTTGCACTTAGCTCACTTACTAATAAAGCATTAAATCCCGAGTTTTGGTGGAACGATATGATGGTTAATTACCCGCATTCTCATCGCATGATGATATATTGCCAATTTGAAGTAAAAATATGCGTTTGTGGTGGAGCACTAAAGGAATCTAAAGAAAAAAACATTGTATTAGCTACTATATTAATAGAAATGGCTTTATATTTCTTATTGGCCTTATTGGGACCATGGTATATTTACTATTGTTTGAAAAAGAGAGTAAATCAGATTACTCAAATGAAATACAATCGTGAAAAAAAGATTTTACTTTCGCTGTTTTTTCAGGTTAGTATTTTGAATTTATTCCTCTTTCGAAAATCCCCCCTAAAAACCATTTTTCTCTGAATCAGGATCAGGGAAGCATTTTCAAGCTTCATGAATTCATGAAATCGATTTCCCACATAAAATTATCTCTAGAAATGTCGGTTAAAAAATTTTGCTCAGGTCAAAAATTCATGGAATCACAAAAATTGCACTTTTTGAGACACCCTGTAAAATGAAATTATGAAGCAAAGTTTTTTTAAATTTTTGAATAAAAATTTTTAGTCATTTATCCCACTAATTTGCTTCATCATGCCATATATCTTCTCAATAGTTGAAATTTTGTATGGTTTCCAACTACCCACACTTCTCACTATACTTCTACAAATTTCGAATTTACACTCTTTTTTCAATGCAGTAGCTATGATTATGTTGCTGAAACCCTATAGAAAAGCTATTATCGATGCTATTAAATTAAATGTAGTTAACCGTATAGCCGATGGGCAGCAGCCTAATTCTCAAGCAGTACGTCAAAGGCCAGCTTCTGTTGCGCAATTTGCACCAGCAAAATTGGAAATTCAATTGGTGAAACGAGTGAATGGTAAAGTCAGCAACAACAAATAGGCAACGGCAAGAAATTTTGTTGAAAATAATTTTTAAAATTTAATTGTTTAATGTTTATTTTTATTGATAAAATCATATTAATATACAATTGAGTAGAGATTAGTTAATCGTGTTCTTTGAAAAAAGTAGCCCATGTTTTTTGCAAAAAAACACCTGTTACCTTAATTCTTCAAAAATGAGTATTTTTTTACCGTTTTTTGCCATTACCAACAATTTCTGATCATTTTCTAGCGAATCTAATAAAGCCTTAAAAATCTACCATTTTTGCTCTGAACCTGGATCACGAATCTGGACCCAAAAATAAGGTTTTTCAAAATAATTAGAAATTGTTTGCCATGGCCAAAAACGGTAAGACAACTCATTTTTGAGAAAAAGAAATTAAATTAACATAGGCTTTTGGATCTTGCGACGCTAAAAATATCGAAAAATCACCATTTTTCAAGAATAAATTTGCTTTAACTTCAAAAACTCCTGTGCTAACATAACAAACCCTTTATACCAAAATTTTCATCGGAATCTGGGCTACATTTTGTATGAATCATTTGGGCTAAATACCCCTAAAATTGAGTCGATCTTTATCAATACCATGCCGATCTTTTTCAATACCATGGAAGTTACACAAAATTGCGATTATCTATTTATTGAAGTGGAAACTTGCTATAGGTGTTCAAACACAAGTTGTAGCGCAGATTCCCACTTTTGTAGTGAGAGGTAAACGAGTTCTCAAATCAATGCCTACGAGGAGATATGTCCATTATAAAATCCCTTTAATTTTAACGAGGCACACAAAGAATGAGCACTAGACCTCTCAGGGAACTTTTTTTTCAAAACATTTTGATATTTGTAACCCACGTGAAAAACAGCTACTATCCTACCACTTATAATAATCAGCCTACGGAGTGTTAATATAATTAGAGTGTAGAAGCAAGAATCTGAAATACAGCGACTAAAAAATTACCTTTAATCAAATTTACGACAAAGCTATTAAACAGGGTGTGCGGTAATAAACGGATCCCCTCTCCTCCAATCTTATTTAGGCAAGCTTTACTATTAAAACTTGTTCCCATGATCTGTAATAACATTATTTGTATACGCTGATTACAATTATGTAAAAAAATTTTGAAAAAAAGAGCTTTCTTAGGGGTCAGGAGCCTTTTCAAAATGGGCATACGGTATACCGTATAAACGGATTTAAACTCGATTTTTGGCGAATTTTTGAAATGTGGGAGCAATAAAAAAACGACCTGTATATTTGTCAGAAGTTCGCAGTAAAGTCTTTACTAATCCATGTCATAATAGTTTATTTCCACACCCTGTATTGGTTGAGTTTCCTTAGTTCGTCAAGGCACGAGAAACACTTAATTGAGGTTTTATTAAAACTTATCCGCCAACCTAATAATCAACCATTCGTAGTTGAATTCTTTCTTCTGCTACAGCTTGTAAGAATGTCTAATGTTACAACTCCATATGAGCTTACACCCGAATATTATCGGGATATTATCACACGGAACTATATCAACTTTTCTATTAATACAATATCGACTATCATAGCAAGTAGTGTTATCATATGGAGAAGTCCGATGACAATGAATATGTATAAGTGGTTTTTGCTTAATATAGTTGTAAGTCTTAGCTCAAGTACCAAGAAAATCACCCAGCCCTTCGTAATTTCCACAATGTTGAAATTGGATGCGTGATTATTTTTTACTAGAGAATTTGTGAAAGTTTTCGGACAATCGGGACTCGACATTTTGACGCAATCGATACGTCTCCGCCAAGGAGAGTAGAGTAGAGAAAGGCTTAGCAGGGTATCTTGTCCTGCTTTCCCTACTCTACCTTACATTGCTTGAAAAAATTTTTATTTTTTGGGGAAGAAAATGAAATTTTTTTGAAAAACTCCACCCCTCCAAATTTGGACCAAAATTACGACGCTGTTCATCACCGATTAGATTTCGAGATCTCAGCATTGCAAAAATCATGGGGTCTCCTTGCTAAGGAACGATTATTTTTAGATATGGTCTTATCTAGTAGATTTCAATATGACTCTCTTCTTTATCCCAGCGTTGATGTTTCCAGCTCCAGCAGTCTGTAGTTTAGGTTTCACAAATTCAATTTTTGGGCAAACTATTTTTTCAATTGGTGTACCATTTGCCTTTTTAATTATCTCATTAGGTGGCTGTGCTGCTGCATTATCTTGTGCGCTCTATTATAGATATCGGTAAGATTTATTTGACATTTAATGCACAAGAATTAGACCTATTCACCGTAATAAGAACATTTCTCAGAAATAAGACCCATTCCAAAACCTGTATAAAAACCATTTGACTAAATTTCACAATATTTAGATTACTTAATAAAAAATCTACACATATATTTACTAAAAAATATGTTCTTCTTGGAATGATCGCATTCCATTTCGTAAATGGGGCACCCGTGCTAATAACGCTTGCACTTAGCGTACTTACTGATAAAGCTTTAAATCACGAGTTTTGGTGGAATAATATGATGGTTAATTACCCGCATTCTCATCACATGATGCAATATTGTTATTTTGAACTACAAGTATGCGTTTGTGGTGGAGTACTAAAGGAATCCAAAGGGACAAGCACTATGTTAGCTGTTATATTAATAGAAACTACTCTATACTGCTTATTAGTCTTTTTGGGACCATGGTATATTTTATATTGTTTGAAAAAGAGTGCCAAAAAGATTACTCGAAAGAGCTACAATCATCATAAAAATTTCTTAATTTTACAAATTTTTCAGGTTGGTATTTTTATTTTATTCCTCTCTCGAAAATTCTTCCTAAAAACCATTTTTCCTGAAACAGAATCAGATAAGCAATTTCAAACTTCATGAATTCAAAATCGATTTCCAACATAGAATTACCTCTAGAGATGTCGGTTAAAAAATTTTTGCTCAGGTCAAAAATTCATGAAATATCACACAAATTGCATTTTTTGGGACACCCTTTATAATGAAATTATGAAGCAAAGTTTTTTAAAATTTTTAGGCATTCATCCCACTAATTTGCTTCGCCATCCCATACATCTTCTCAATAATTGAAATTGTGTGTGATTTCCAACTACCCACACTTCTCACTATACTTCTACAAATTTCGAATTTACACTCTTTCTTCAATACAGTAGCTATGATTATGTTGCTGAAACCCTATAGAAAAGCTATTATGGGTATTATTAAGTTGAATGTTGTTAACCGTATAGCCAATGAGCAGCAGTCTAATGTTCAAGAAGTACGTCAAAGGCCAGCTTCCGTTGTGACATTGTACCATCAAAATTGGAAATTCAATTGATGAAACGAGTGAATGGTAAAGCACACGTGTACAAACACTTCCCCAAAATTTCGAATCGGAGCGCGCGAGAAAAAATCATAAGGGTCTCCCTTAGGATTTTTTCGCGCGCGCAAAATTTTTTAGCGCGCGAAATCATTTTTGGGTCGCGCGTGAGCAAAATTTTCAAAATTTTTGACAAAATCATAAGGGGGGGGACCATTATGCATTTTTTTGGCCCGGCTCGCGCTGCGCGCGGGCCCATTTTTTGCTTGCGCGTGGCGCGCGACCCCACCCAATTTGGGTGGGGTTTGGGGGAGGTTTGTACACGTGTGTGGTAAAGTCAGCAACAAAAATGGGCAACGGCAAGAAATGTTTTCTAAAAATCATTTTTAAAATTTAATTTTTTGTAATGTTTATTTTCATCGATAAAATCATATCAATATACAATTGAGTAGAGATCAGTTAATCTTGTTCTTTGAAAAAAGTAGCCCATGTTTTTTTTTAAAAAAAGTTGAAAGCTAACAGAAAAACAAAAAGTTAAATTTCTAGGCTCGCGCTTTCGCGGAAAAGCTTTGCAAAATTGTATGCTTACACTCATCATGTGATAGTCCCAGATTTGAACGAAATCAACGTAAAAAAATAAAACAATATTTCCTTAAAGGACCAGTTTAGTCAGTTAACCATATGAAAAAATGATATAAACGAAAAGATCATGAAAAATGGAATATTTTTTGTTTTTAAGGCATGTTCTGAATCGTTATAGTTTTCGAGATAATTGTGTTTGAAATTTGAATTTGTTACAAGCTCTTCGTTGTAATACACAATTCAAAAAAGTTTGTGTATTACAACGAAGAGCTAGTACACAAACTCAAAATTTCAAACTATCTCGAAAACTACAACGATTCAGAACATCTCGAAAAACAAAAAATGCTCCATTTTTCATGATCTTTCAGAAAATTTTTATTTCACCAGTTTTATATATTTTTCTACATAAAAAATTACAATAATTAGAAATCAAAAATTTTTTGTTTTTTTTATGATACTAACAGCTTTGACAGAATCATTTTCATTATAGCTTTTCTCATCGTTTTATTGAATACTAAATATACAATGGTCACTCCTCCTAAAAATTGACGATTTAAAAATTTTTTTTAAACTTTTTTTACCATGGCTGTTATCCATTCGATTTCCGACAAGATTATCATGAATGGGGGCATCCCCCATAACAGCATGTACGATAACATATGCAAGTGATATACATCAAAAAGCAAATGAGGACCGATTGAATTATTGTCTAGTTTGTGAATTTGTTTTAATTTTCAAAAAATACCTGCATTTGAAGTTTGGTTATTTTTTCACCATAGCCAAATACTCTTTTTATTATGATTCCTATCTTTTTTTCAACTGGTGTACCAGTCGACGAAATGACGTTTTCGACGAAGTGACGTGAAGCCATAATAATCAGCCTACGGAGTGTTAATACAATTAGAGAAGCAAGAATCTGAAATATAGTGACTAAAAAATTACCTTTAATCAAATTTACGACAAAGCTATTATACAGGGTGTGCGGTAATAAACAGATTCCCTCTCCTCCAATCTTATTTAGGCTATTTTTACTATTAAAACTTATTTGCATGATCTGTAATAACATTATTTGTATACGCTGATTACAATTCTGTAAAAAATTTTGAAAAAAGAGCTTTTTTAGGGGTCAGGAGCCTTTTCAAAATGGGCATACGGTATACTGTATACTTTTAGAAAGGTATCATTTTAGTGTTTAGGGCATAATTCGTCTTAAATATTGAATTCCGAGCACATCAAATATTTTAAATCTAAGAATCTGCCATACGATTATTATCTAGATACCTATAGTAAATTTTCTAGCATATAAAAAGTTGATCGCAGCTCTTACAAAAAAGCAGATTTTTTTCAAAAACTTCAGAATGAATTTTTCTTGAAGTTTGGAGTTTTGACCCGTTTTTTAAAGTTGGCAGTTCCAAGTTGTAGCCCAGAATCCCAGGTAAATTTGGTTATATTTGGAAGGTATATTTGTCAGAAATTCGCAGTAAAGTCTTTACTATTCCATGCCATAATAGTCTATTTCCGCGCACCCTGTATTGATTAAGTTTCCTTAGTTCGTCAAAGCACGAAAAACACTTAATTGAGGTTATAATCAACCATTCGTAGTTGAATTCTTTCTTACTGCTATAGCTTGTAAGAATGTCTAATGCTACAACTCCAGATGAG